>JAWZYV010006741.1:0-78332 GCA_038373885.1 Cheiracanthium punctorium | reverse complement strand
TAAAGTATTTAATCTTAATTGTTTTTTTAAAATCAACACTACTGTCAGAACACTGTACTCAGGCCAACTGCTTTTACAGACTTTTAATTTTAAAAATAATATTTCATCAAACTAATGCGCATTATAGCTCACATAAATTTAGTTATTTCCTCTCCAGTCAGGAAAAAAGACATGTTATGTACTTTTTCAAATCTAAAATGTGCAACACTTTTTAAATGTAATGAATATAAAGTATGAGAATTCTACCAGTTACGAAGTACTGATTTCTAAACGCTACAATAGAAAGTATTTCTCACATCAATCATCAAATATCAATTCATTTATATTTTGACCCAGAACTAAAAATTAAAAAAAAAAATCTAAAGGTTTTTTTTTATGATCAACTGTATCTTTTTAATAACACGGCCAATAAATATCATGCTCCCAGTTGACCTGGTAATAAATCATTCATAAATTGTCGACTGTAATATTAATAATATGCATAAAAGCCGCCACAACTCTAAGACGATTGTATGGGGGGAAAAATAAAAACGGAATATTAAAGATGGTTTGATTTAAAGAACATCTCCTCAAGTTGCATTTAAAAAATTGTGGCGGAATTTTGCTCTTCACATGCATGCAAAACTTGCATATATCTTGACAAATATTCCATGTACACCTTAAAAAAAAAAAAAAAAATGTTGAATGTATTTACACATCTATCTGTCCAGGATATTAAGTTTATATTTTATGCAGAACTAGTAACCTTACTGGGAGCATGACATTTGTTCATACAAGTATATGCACATTTTTTTCGTTTAAGTGTAAATGTATTGTTAATGCAACAAGCATATATATAAAAATATTAAAATGTGATTTGAAATGCTATGGGAAAAAATATGTTACATTGTGTTTTATCTGTTACAATATTGAGAATTATGCATTATACTATGTTTATATTATTTCTAGAATTGTTTTATTTACGGATTTGCCATTTGAGTCAAATATGTTGGTTTATTTATAATATTTTCTCATTGTCATTTTTATAACTTAAACGTTATATTGATGTCATAAATTGATATACGGTGAATAATGCGTAAATAAATGGTTAAATCGTCAAACAATTTTTACATGTAGTTCGAAATACAGTTTCAATGTTATTTCATATGTTACAGTATTCATAACTATATGTATATTACACTCATGTCCATAAATTAAGGATAATGAATTTCAGGCAAAGAAAGAGAAAGAAGCAAAACAAATTTGACTTATTTGTAAAGTCTATTTATTAAACAAAAAGTAAAGAGCAAAAAAGATGCTATATGTTTGACATAATTAATAAAAATTGCAAGTTTTACTCCCTTGACCAAATTTCAAAAAATAATCTATTTACAAAAAACAGTATAACATGGTTAGTAGGATGGTTAATACGGAGTATGTCTCCCGGACGATGCAATACAGGCCTGACAACGCCTAGGCATGCTGAGTATCAAATGATCAATCTGATCTTGGGGAATATTACACCACTCATCAAGCAATGCACTCCGAAGTTCCGGTAGACAGGTGGGAGGGGATTGACGGGCTGCAATTCGTCGGCCAAGCATATCCCACACATGCTCTATTGGATTCAAGTCGGGTGAGTATGCTGGCCAATGCATACGGGTGATATCCTCCGATTGAAGGCATTCGTCTACAATGTTTGCACGGTGAGGACGGGCGTTGTCATCCATAAACACAAATTCAGCACCCATGGCGCCCCGAAACAAACGTACATGTTGTTCCAGAATGACATCCCGATAGATGTGGCCTGTCATCGTTACACTCTGAACATGCAGGTCAGTTCTGGAACCAAGAATAATTCCTCCCCAAACGAGCCATCCTGCACCACCGTAACGGTGTCTTTCAATGGTGTTCTCTTCGTGGTAACGGGTACCTGGCGCTCTCCAGATGAATGTCCGGCGAGAATCAGACTCCAAACTAAACCTGGACTCGTCGAAAAACATCACACAAGACCACTGTTGCGGTGTCTACAATGCATGCTCTCTACTCCAGGTTAATCGCAGGCGACAGTGAGTTGCGGTAAGTGGAACACATCTGACAGGCCTACGAGCATATAGACCAATGTGCCCTAAGCGTCTGTACACGGTCTGCCTTGAAACTGTCGTACCGGTAGCTGAAGAGAGCTGACGAGACAGGTCTGATGCTGTACTCCGTCTGTTTCTTTTGGCAGTAACTGCCAAATAGCGGTCCTCATTCGGCGTTGTAACTCGGGGGCGACCTGTGCTGTAACGTCTACTCACATTACCATCATCTTGGAATCGTTGCCAAAGCCTGGAGATGACACTCTGGGCGATTCCAAGTTCCTCGGATACTTCCAGCTGGGTACGTCCACATTCCAGTCGTCCGATAATTCTGCCACGTAAAACATCATCTAAATGCCTCCTTTGTGCCATAACTATGCGGTTTTTGCACTGAAAGGCTTTCACAGCGCTTGTGAACAATTTTACTTCTTTGCCACCATTCCTTATATACCCCTCTCTTACACTCTCGTCATTGTGACGTACCATCCACGCCATCTGGTGGTTTCCTGTAATTTGCATATTCTTCTTCAAGATGTGTGTGATCATTCCACAGGTGAAATTTTTATTTTAGAGATCAATTTCTGTGTGATTCTGAATAATCCTTAATTTATGGACATGAGTGTAATTGTGTATCTAATATTTCTAAAATTATTTCATTCGCGGAAGTATGCCATTTGCTCAAAATATGTTGGTGTATTTATAAACTTTTCCCATTCTTGTTTTTATAACCTGAACATTATATTTATAAATTTGTAAAAATTGATCTATGGGAAACAATGTACTTCATGAAACGGCTTACGAAGTCAGGAATGTTTTGAAGATTTAGAGAAAATAAATTGTAATTTTTAGATCTTTCAAAGGATTTTTTCGCCAAATTTGTTTAAACTTCTGTAGCAACATGAAGACTGTTTTTCATGCTGTGGGCGATCGCATTATCATTGAAAGAAATTTTAATTTGCACAGTTATTACATGATAAAAGCAATGTTTTTGTTGCAATTTTTGCGCACGTTTTTAAAATGATATCTGAAACCGCGTAAAACTCTGCACATAAGTAGAAAGGCTGCGATATACTTTATTGATATAGTAACTTAGTACACTATTTTAACTTGAAGTTAGTTTCAAAAAACCAATTAATAAGGGAAAATTATAAAAATAGATTAAAAAAAATTAAGATATCTTTTTTTAAAGCTCTGCTTGTAAAAATTAAGTGTATTTGCTCATCTAGAAAAAAATTAATAGTAAACATCAATAAATGCTTATTTTTTATATTTGCAAGAAATCAATGCTATGTCAAAAGAAACAACTTAGTTGATATAGACAATTTCAAAATTTAAATAAAATATTAGATGCACGCAGAGTCACATGATCTAACCACTGGTAGCTGAAGAGACAGTCATATGTTTAGCCAACAGCACACAAACTGTTAGCTAAACATATGAATAAACTTTTGAAATCTTATAAATATTTTTTTAAAAGTCATATTCAGATGTTTTTGTACATTATATTTTTGAATAATTTAACGTGTTTCTTTACGCATGCTTTCTCTAGAAAAAATCCCCACACCCTGAAAAAAAAAGAACTCTGTGAATGCGGTAAAGGCTTTATGAAAAAAAAAATGTCAACAGGGGCAAATTCTGCCTTTTCGACTGGTTATCGGATGTCAAGACCTCGCCCACTTGAGCTTCCGAGTACTGTACACACGTACTGTTATGAAAAGAAAGAGTTTTCAAAAAATTATTAAAATTAAAAGAATAAATTTTTATTTAAAAGAATGATTTGTACAATTGTATAGTTATTTTTTTAAATGTCATTAAATAATTAATATAGTAAGATAAAAGATATGTTAGAAAATTAATAAAGCATTTTATAAAATATTTTTTTGTACCGTGTTTACTAATGAACAACTGAGTGATTTGTTCATTTGACCTGTCAAAAGACACGTAGAACAAGCCTATTGGTCAAATTTGCCTGCCAAAATTTAAAAAAATTATCATTAATGGTAACTTTTATTAAGTCCATTTCAATTACAATTCGAATTCATACTAATTCTTTTCTTTTCTTTAATTCCCTTTTTTTTTTTTTTTTTTTTTTTTTTTTTTTTTTTGTCTGAAAAGCTAAAAACACAAGAATTTTCCCGAAAACCCATTTTTTATGTTTGTATTCTCTAAACGTTTTATACATACCATGACCATATTTAGAGCATGATCTTCTAAAACTGATAGCTTATGTCATATCTGGAAATGTCAGGAATACTTGGTGGGGTGGGTTTTTTTTTTTTAGAAAGTGAGAGGAGAGCAAAAAAAAATTAACATTCAACAAGTAAGATTTTTAAAAATCTGAAGCACTTTCACTCTGTAAATACGCACTTCATATTTTAAAAGTGTATCAAAGTTTAAATGCGTATGCCGTATTTGTCTATCTTGTTCCATTCAGTTGATAAGTGTATCATAATCCGTGAAAGATCCGCATTTGTATTTCTTGTTCCTTTGAACTCTTTTTAGGATATGATAGGTAGATTAAAATCGCCTACTGGAACTGTTCTACGATCTTCGCCAGGCATATTCCAACTGTACTTTTCTTTACACTAATATAGACGCTGATACTGCGATTAAATAAACAGCAGGTTATGGAAATTTTTCTACCGATATAGAAGATATCGACATGTCTGGTTCAGTTTTGGGGATTTACTTTTAGGTGCCAAAATTGGCGATAAATCTCCAATAATGACCAACCTTTGCTACTTTTGACATTTTATGAGCCCTCCCCGCTTTAGCAACCCCTGAAAGTGATTCGCCGTTTCTCCGCGTAGACCAAAACCTTTATTGAGTTTATATATTGCAGAATTTATACATTGCACTCCTAAAAGTGACGTCTTAACACATTTACAGCCATTATCCTGTACACAAAAAAGAAATTAGCATTCAACGTTTCCACCGTTATAAAATGCTCGCAATCATATCGAACGAAAAATTAGTTAATATTTTCGAAACTGTTACACTCAATTCAAAAATTCATTTGTTAGACCCCAATAGCGAATATATCGCATAAAAAAACCTTGTTTTTTTAAAATAAGGTTTTGTCTAAAGCAATAGAGATGCAAATAATTTTAAAAAGGTCAGGACTTTTGACAAGGATGACCAATATCGGAACCAGGGGGAAATTTCGGTGGAGGAAGGGATTTCAAGTTTTATGTTTCAATGTTGCAGGTTTTTACTACCCTTTTACATATAGTAATACATGTTCCTGGAAGTTTTTTTTGGGGGGGGGAGTTGAACCTCCAATCCCCCCCTTGTCTATGGCCTTGAGGATGACGTAATACTATGGAATGACGTCTTATCCGAGTGACTTATTAACAGGTTTGACTGTACCAACAGAATCTTAAGGAAATCGGGGAGAAGCCGCAACCTTTCGGTTACAAGTCCAGCACCTTGACCTCCGGGTGGGCTACCACGGCTGCAGTTTATGTGTTCGAGAATTGAAAAATTTCGCGAGTTTGTCGTGGATCGTATCATCCAAACTTGACTCAATTCACCCTTCGACGCGCGGTGGTTAGGCCGTGAAGCGGAACGTATGATTGAGAAATTTGAAATGAATAAGCTTAGATACAAATTTGTCCGCGCTTCATGAAGGTCAATACGCTAAAAATCGGAATCTTCTGGCAACATTTGGCACACTTTGGGAAATAATCTCATTGAGTTATGTCTCAATGCCGAAAAAATGTTCACTTAAAAAAATAATATCAGAGAAATGCTTTTTAAGTAGCGTTTGAATCGTAGAAAGAATTTGGCGGGGGAAAAAATATCTGCGTGCCATTAAATTACAGCAGTTCCGTAGCAGGGCGATCAATGGAAATTCCTTCTAAATGACGCACGCTATTTTAATCACTGAAAAGCACTGAAATAATCATGTTTACATCGGGTATTGCAGTTTGTAAAATTCAAAATTCCTGAGTATGTTCCCATACCCATGTGCCAAAATACGGTTCAGTCGATGGGGGGAAAGATGGCATATGCGCCTGCACCATTTCACGGTTGTAATCATTGCTCAATAAAAGTGGCGCCATCTACTGCGAAAAGAGTGAACTCAATATTGAAAATGCATCCCAAGAAAAAACGTACTCGGTTGGGACTTCACGAAAGAGAAACTTTCATTTTTTCTTCTGCCCAAAGTAAGTTCGGTTATCCCACGCATTTAACGTGTTTCAGTTGCTGTCACGTACAGTGCGACCGACACGAGAAGAGACCTGACTCTTCGTCTGCTAGGGGAGTGTCCATTTTGCTGCGTGGTCCATAGCGCGAAAGAACCTCAGGAGTTCCAAGTAGGGAACGCGGAAAAATTGAGAAAAAGATGAAATGACATCGCCTCATACCACGTGACATAGGCGAGTCGAGTCTCTTCCAATTATAATTCCCAATTTTTTCTAATCAGAAGTCAGCAGAGGCATTGGCGTGACTGGGTGGTAGCAGGATAGACTTTTGAAAATGCGTATACTTACGTATTATACTGTCGACCGAGCCAACTCGGCCTTATTCATTCTGACTCTCGAAATTCTTACAGCCAGGGAGAATGAAAATGTTGATGTATTAAACAAGTAAAGGAATGTCTAAATGAAACAGATTGATCAACATTGGTTAGCGAATCGGGTTATGGTTTGGCGTTTCATCGCGCAATGTATTAAAATGTATTTAAAGGTATAAATATATATATTGGCACAAATAGTCAACGGTACAATACGTAAGTAGCGAAATGGTAGCCCACCGTATAGGAAAACGAGACTTTCCGCTGAGAGAACGAGCGATGGAGCCATCTAGGTAGGTGTAATACCCACCCTGTGACGGCGAGAAAGCCCACCCAGTGACGCCAATGAATGTTGAACACAGTCGCAAAATCTAGTTGTCTGCACACAAAAAAAAGAAAAGGTACAAAGTATCGGGCTCTTGCACTCGGCATGACGTAATCCACGCAGCCCGCCCGCACGATGTCACATTCCGGCGACCGCCATGGATTCACTGTTCCTTTGACTGAAGGACAGGTGCGGTCACGTGATATCCCAGTACTCAACGAGATGGGGCACGTCCCAGCACGTCGACGGTGATTCATTCACTTTGTGAATGCGTTCTTCCTGGGTCAGTCCGTGCGAAGTGGTGCGATGCTTGTTGGTTGGCCATCAAAATTCTTTGTATGCTGATCGCGATACCGTTAGACACGAAGGCAAAGATCTTCCCTTCTTCAAGAGGACTATATGGACTCGTGGTGTGCCGGATGGTTAAAAATGTGTAGATTCGCGGATAGTAGAATTTAAATTCTTTGATTCATTTTTTTATTCGACGTGAAAATTTTTAATGCCTAGTCATAAAACAATTAAAAAATAGGCGTAAATTAAGATTTTAAAATTATTTTCTTTCGAATGAATCGGCTGAAATGTATATTAAGGTATTATATATTTTTTTCAATTATAAAGATTGATACTCACAAGTTATGCAATTTCTTTTATACGCTTTATTTTATTTTTATCGTAATTGTTATCTCTGTAACAGAATAATGGTGTGGGGTTTCAGTTTTAACAATTGGAAGTAAGTTATTTATCTGCCCACATTCTGTCTTATTTTATCGAAATGTGTGCCGAGTAAAGCTAGCTTAATTTTTAAGGAAAACGCATATAGATCTCGCGTGAAATTATACTTAACTTTTACTATTTTCATTAAAATGTAAAATTAGTTAAAACGTTTATTTAATAATTTTATGCAACTTCTGAAAATCCAATTAACTGGGGCAGTAATGGGTTCTTTATTGTTTCCAACCCCCCCCCCCCCTATACATAACAATTTATGGATAGTATCTCTTAAGCGTGCTGAACTAAAAAACGTGATAAACGAAAGTTTCTCGCTGTATTGGGTGAGGACATTATTATTATTTGCTGCACAGGCTGTAGCTCTAATTATCCAATAGAGATTTGAAACACCTTTGGTTTATTTTTTAAACTTAATGATTCAAATAATTTGAAGGAGGAATGAATAGTTCTTATCAATATCCCATTCAGTTACAAAGAAGATTAATTAATAGCGAGACTTAGGTTTCTTTACTTATTTCATTTAATCGAAAAAATCATTCAAATTCCTTCCAAGGTTCGCATTAAAAGAAGCGGTTCCAAATACGAATTCGGATCCTTTTTCTCATAGATACGGGTTCGGATCTTTATTTTCTTTTAGAACTTCGCGAATACAAATTTCCGGCACGCTTACATTAAAAAAAAATAAATGTTTGCTTTTTTTGCTCTGTGAGTGGGTAGGTATTCTCTTCTTGAAGAAGGGAAGAACTTGAGCGTTATCAGAAATGTACCTTGTACGGTACGTAATAACATTTCGTGAGGCACAAACCGTCCACCCTTCTTCTGCTGTAAAAAGTTCCTATTCCCGAGGTACACAAATGGGAGGAGTCAACAAATTGCGAAGGAAAAGCAGTTGCCATCCGAAAACAGAAAAAGTAAGAAAACCACAGAGGATTAAACATTAGAATGAAAAGTGGGAGCGGAGGAAAAAATTGCCAAAAAAAAAAAAAAAACACAAAATAATAAGTATAAAAAGAAATACATAAAACGAAACAATAAAATGAACGCAAATAAAGAAATAAAAATAAGAAATACAGATATAGAATAATAAAAGAACAACGATAAAGAATACTTTTTACCAAAAAAAAAAAAAAGCGGAACAATACTATATTTATATATATAAACAAATACATTACACAGTGTAGAACTGCAGTAACTTAAACTTAAGTAGACATACCCTTATACCAAGCAGTATAAATTTTAAAAAATGGAAGAATCGTCGCTCTAAAGACGTTAAAAATGGTAGATAATGGAAAAAACTTCCAAGAAATCAAGATGGAACAAAAATTGAGGATTAAGTAAAAAATCTTAATTTCAGAAAAATGAAATCGATTTTTAGAAATGAAATGAAATGGGGTGTTACAACCAATTAGCGCGCTGGGGATCTAGACCGAGGGGACGTCGCCGTCCGTGGGGGACTTTCTAAGGAGTCCCAAGCCGTATTGACGCGAAGTTTCGCAGAAAACCAAGGAAAACTACGAACGGTTAGGTAGGCGGACGCGACCTGGTTTTGAACCAGGCACCCTCCGTCTCCCATTGGAGAGCGCACACGCTCGGCCACGGGTCGGGCCAATCGATTATTAGAATTCCAGCAGTGAGTTTCTCTCATGCCCCTTCAGCCTGTAAGACCATTTAACGACTCTGTAGCCTAAATATTCGAAAAGCTCGAAGTTCGCTAGCATAAAGGAAGACAGTAGTTTTAAATTATTAATTAAAAGAATTGTCAGAAGTTGGGTAAGATTAAACTAGTTAAAATTCGAAAAATCTTACACCAGTAACAGAGGGCTGAAACCGCGAGCGTTAGTTAACTAAGGGTTAGAGATAAAGGATCTTGTTGTTGAGAGTCGTGGAGTCAGAATAAAGCTTGATGGCGCGAAACACGTACACACACGTAAACATAAGAAAGTTTCAACCAGTAAGGATGCGTGGAGAGGGGTAAAGAATACTAAAAGATTCACGCATAAGAGATCGAGCAAAACGCTTAGGGTTTTTGCAACAGAAACATCATTAAAAAGCTACAGAACTGCTGCATTTCTAGGCCAAATGAAACATAAAATAAAATAAATTAGAAGTATCAAAACCATCCGTTTGTGTGGTAGTAGAAACGTTTTACAGCTGAAGAAGGTTGGGCGCATCGACAATTTTTCAAGAAAGGGTCGTACTATAATACCCCTATTATAGATGCCATTCATCGTAAGTTCATTATTGTTGAAAAAAAAATTATTTCAATTTTTGTCAAAATACAGCGAGTAAGAAGCATTGAAAGAAAAATATTTTGATGGCCAATCAACTTTTTTTTTTATTTTCACTCGATTTTTATATCTCTTAAAGACTAGTTTGAAAAATATAAACCTTAGAGTTTGTGATTTAAAATGGACGACCCATTGACCCTCCTGGGGGGCAGACTGTCGCAATTCTTTTTTTCTAAGCAAAAGCTATTTTGCAGCAGCCTTCCTTTGAATCTCAAGCATGCTTCACAAAATAGATTATTTCCTTGCCTTTCCTGCCGGGTTGCTAGGGTGGATTGCTCTACAAGCGGGGAAGACTATTGCGAACAAGGGAAAGGCCACACCCAGCAAACACACATAGGTTCTCTGAACGTTAATAGACGTTCAGAGAACCTGTGTGTGTTTGCTGGGGACGCATTTGACGTCACGAAGGGACGCCCGCCGAAATGTTTCAGCAAAGTATTACTTTCTTTTCCGTTGTTTTTTCCCTCATTTTAAAAGAGTAGTTGGCCGATAAAACGCGTGAATTCCCTTGGCGGTCACGCGTGCGTTGCTAGGGTAATTGTCTCTCGGTATTCGAACTAAGGGAAAGAGGAAAGTACTTGATGTCACGTAGGTCTGGCCGCCAAAATGTTTTAGCATAGTATTAGTCTTTTTTCCGACGTGTGTGTCAGAATTTTAGTATAGTAGTACACGTTTAAAATCGCGGGTATTTCCTTGCCAATGTCGCGCGCGTTGCAAACGAACAAAGGGAAAGAGGGGGGGGTTACGTATTTCACGTCGCGTGGGGTCGCACGCCAAAATTTTTTAGAAAAGCATTAGCTTTCTTTCCGACGTGTGTTTCCATATTTTAGTATTGTAGGTAGTACAGGCTTAAAATCGGGGGTATTTCTTCGCCAGTGTCGCGCGCGTTGCCAAAGTGGATTTCACTCGGTTTTCGAACAAATGGAAAGGGGGGTTACGTATTTGACGTCATGTGGGGCCGCACGCAGAAATTTTTTAGTAAAGCATTAGCTTTCTTTCCGACGTGTGTTTCCATATTTTAGTATTGTAGGCGGTAGTACAGGCTTAAAATCGCGGGTATTTCCTTGCCAGTGTCGCGCGCGTTGCCAAAGTGGATTTCACTCGGTTTTCGAACAAAGGGAAAGGGGGGTTACGTATTTGACGTCATGTGGGGCCGCACGCCGAAATTTTTTAGAAAAGCATTAGCTTTCTTTCCGACGTGTGTTTCCATATTTTAGTATTGTAGGTAGTACAGGCTTAAAATCGAGGGTATTTCCTTACCAGTGTCGCGCGCGTTGCCAAAGTGGATTTCACTCGGTTTTCGAACAAAGGGAAAGGGGGGTTACGTATTTGACGTCATGTGGGGCCGCACGCCGAAATTTTTTAGAAAAGCATTAGCTTTCTTTTCCGACGTGTGTTTCCATATTTTAGTATTGTAGGTAGTACAGGCTTAAAATCGCGGGTATTTCCTTGCCAGTGTCGCGCGCGTTGCCAAAGTGGATTTCACTCGGTTTTCGAACAAATGGAAAGGGGGTTACGTATTTGACGTCATGTGGGGCCGCACGCCGAAATTTTTTAGAAAAGCATTAGCTTTCTTTCCGACGTGTGTTTCCATATTTTAGTATTGTAGGTAGTACAGGCTTAAAATCGCGGGTATTTCCTTGCCAGTGTCGCGCGCGTTGCCAAAGTGGATTTCACTCGGTTTTCGAACAAAGGGAAAGGGGGGTTACGTATTTGACGTCATGTGGGGCCGCACGCCGAAATTTTTTAGAAAAGCATTAGCTTTCTTTCCGACGTGTGTTTCCATATTTTAGTATTGTAGGTAGTACAGGCTTAAAATCGCGGGTATTTCCTTGCCAGTGTCGCGCGCGTTGCCAGTGTGGATTTCACTCGGTTTTCGAACAAAGGGAAAGGGGGGTACGTATTTGACGTCATGTGGGGCCGCACGCCGAAATTTTTTAGAAAAGCATTAGCTTTCTTTCCGACGTGTGTTTCCATATTTTAGTATTGTAGGTAGTACAGGCTTAAAATCGCGGGTATTTCCTTGCCAGTGTCGCGCGCGTTGCCAGTGTGGATTTCACTCGGTTTTCGAACAAAGGGAAAGGGGGGGGGTTACGTATTTGACGTCATGTGGGGCCGCACGCCGAAATTTTTTAGAAAAGCATTAGCTTTCTTTCCGACGTGTGTTTCCATATTTTAGTATTGTAGGTAGTACAGGCTTAAAATCGCGGGTATTTCCTTGCCAGTGTCGCGCGCGTTGCCAAAGTGGATTTCACTCGGTTTTCGAACAAAGGGAAAGGGGGGTTACGTATTTGACGTCATGTGGGGCCGCACGCCAAAATTTTTTAGAAAAGCATTAGCTTTCTTTCCGACGTGTGTTTCCATATTTTAGTATTGTAGGCGGTAGTACAGGCTTAAAATCGCGGGTATTTCCTTGCCAGTGTCGCGCGCGTTGCCAATGTGGATTTCACTCGGTTTTCGAACAAAGGGAAAGGGGGGTTACGTATTTGACGTCATGTGGGGCCGCACGCCGAAATTGATTCGCAAAGCATTAGCTTTTTTTCCGACGTGTGTTTCCAAATTTTAGTATTGTAGGTTGTAGACGCTTAAAATCGCGGGTATTTCCTTGCCACAGTGGATTTCACTCGGTTTTCGAGCAAAGGTAAAGGGGGGTACATATTTAACGTCATGTGGGGTCGCACGCCGAAATTTTTATGAAAGCATTAGCTTTTTTTCCGACGTGTATTTCCAAATTTTAGTATTGTTTTTGTTGTTAATGTTCGTCAAATAAATATAGCATTTGTACATATTGTGTAGTTTTGCTTTTAAATCATACTGAGCATTTATTTTACGGAAGAAACATTTAGGGGGTGCTGTGGCGCACACAGATTTCCTTTAACGGGACAATGTAATCATTTCGTTAAAAATGAAAAATTAATGGGTTTCATGTTAATTTTTTTCGGCGGGGGGTGAACCGCTTACCCCCCTTTATACTGAAGAGGCGGCATTTTGAAGACTCGCATCATACTGAGAAAATCTACCGCACGGCCCTGTTTCAAATTCACGAATACGCCACAATCCGCTTTGTTGATAGATATCTCCGAGATGGCTAAAGATGAAAGGTTAAAATTTTGTATATCACCTCATTAGCGTATATGACACATTTCACCAATTAGGAATTTTTTGTACTGGTGGGGGCACATACAAATTTTAAAAGTGTCACTTTTTGCCAGAGGAAAGTTTTTCAATTTACGTTGCCCATTTATCTGTAACAGATAAAGAATCAAAGCGCGTTACCACTTTTTAGGGACACCCTACCCCGGGTGATTCAAAATAGATGTCAAGGCGATTATTTTTTAAACCGTAAGTGATCGAAACATACTTCCAATTAGAAAAGTTCGTCAAATTTTTTACAGGGGTTGTAAACATATTAAAATACGAAATTTAATTTTTATACGGTCCTTCCTTTCCTACCCTTTATATTTAGAAGAATGTTGCTCTTTGTCTAATAAAATTAATAAAACAAATCCCGTGTCCCTACGTGGAATAGTTACCGATATATCAATTTGAAAATTTTGGCATTTGTTGCAAGCAATAAGGGGATATCTCCAAAGTGAGAAAAATGCGATTACTTTTCAACTGACGTTAATTTATGTTAATAGTCACCCGATAGACACAGTTGACTCCTCAAATCCTAATTTAGTTAGAACTATCCTGGCAGTTTCCAGTGAAAGTTACCACACCATAGTAACTGTACACCATTATTTTACCATTCTCTTTAACACTTTAAAATTCCTTCTCTAGAAGAGTGATGCAATCAGTGGATGCCCCCCCCCGTAAGACTACATTATCGCTCATTTCATAAAGCAGTACCGATCATTTTAGGTAAAACTGTACATGTTAATTTCACACATTTAATTGCTTTTCCCAAGAATGGGATCTTTGTGAAATAAATACCATATCTGAACGCTACTCTTAATTTGACAAACTTTTCTAATTGGAAGTACGTTTCGCTCACTTACGGTTTAAAAAATAATCACCTTAACATTTATTTTGAATCACCCGGTATAAGGTTGTGGCTAAAAAAATCACATTATTCTATGCCTTTACTCTTTAAAAGAAACTGTTCATCTGCAGAATTAAGAAATATAATCCCTTGAAAGACAGAAACGAAGCAAGCCAATCAAAGTCATTAAAATTTTACAGCACAGGGTGGGTATAAATCAAGTTCCACTTTGAAACGATCAGAAAAGGAAAACTACCAGACCCAATGTTATGCTTGGTAATCGTGTAAAGGAGGTCATTGGGAATTCATTATCCGTGAAAAAGTAATTCAAAAACTTACCAACAGGGGGGAAATGGCACTGTATGCCATACTGGTAAATGAAATAAGATGTGGAGATATTGGTTCGAACGAAACTGGGTTATCCCAAAAGCACTATTTATGGCGATCATCAAAACTATTTTGTCGAAATTGAGAGCTGTGATACACACCGACATGTATTGCAATACTCCTCCCGATATGCCAAGAGCTGCCGTTGAGAATACCACAATACAATTCAAATGGCTCTCTGACAATGGTGGGCACCCATTGAACATGCTTTGTAACACTTTCAAAAATGATAAACATTTTAAACCCATGTCTTATTTCGTTTAGCAATATCACACACAGCACCATTTTCCCCCTGGTGGTGAATTTTTTAATTTTTTTTTTTCGGTAGGTAATGAATTCCCATGACCCCCCCCTTTATACGATTACCAAGTTCGATAACACTGGGTCCAGTAGTTTTCCTCTTCTGACCGTTTCAAAGTGAAACTTTAATTATAGCCACCCTGTACTATAGAGAAGACCGAAAATCTGCAAGGTTCTAAAACTTTGTAGACAACGGAATCTGTCCTGGCAGCTGCCATTTCCCGAAAACCTCAGTATAACCACTCTGTGAAACTAAATAAGCCATTTTCACGCGAAAAAAGTGATAGTTTACAATTTGTGGACGCTGATGATAACAATCTTTGGACCAGAGTTTCTTAAACTGTGGGAAGCGACCCCAACTGGGGACGCGGGATCCACAGCAGACGGCGCCAAAAAAGTTTAGCAATTTTGACATTTCTTTAAAATGTTATAATGATTTTATGACATTTTCAACTTAATGGTGGTTTAAGACAAAAGTGTTATTAAAGTCTAACAGTTCTACAGAAAACTGAAGAACTGTTTTGTTCTACGGTGCTGACTATTTTGCCAGGATTTCATAATCTCTACTTATTATAAAAGAAGGTGTCTGTGTGTGTGTGTGTGTGTGTGTGTGTGTGTGGGTGTGTGTGTGTGTCTGTCTGCAGCGTTACGGACAAACGGCTACACCTAGAAACACCAAATTTGGTATTCGGGAAGATGTAAATATGTAGTTGTGCACCTCGAAGCGATTTTTTCAAAATTCGACCTAGATTTTTTTTTATTTTATGTTTTATGCGATTTTTGGCATTTTTTCTCACCTAATTCGTAATAACGGCGGAAATTACGCTCGCAGCAAAACGGCATTTGTATCATCGGATAGAGGAGAAAATTTTCTTTTAAAAACAGTTTGTTCTGAATACTTAACCTGATTTACCGATTTTTAGGAATTTTTTTACTAAACATCTGCTTCGCGATTTTTTTTCGTAAAATAATTTTAAAACTGTCGCATCTTGAATTCTATCCGTCATAACTTTTAGATATTTTGACAAATCGTGAAACATTCTTTTCTCCCTCTTTTAAAATAAAAACGAAAAAATTATGTAAATTAGATGATTTTTTACGAATTTTAATGCAGCCTAATGTTTAGAATTTAATAGCATCAACGCGATCTTACGCCATTCATTACATTGCGATCACGGCACGAGAATTTATGTTCGGCTGTTGCCACAGAAAGGATTAGAAAAAAGGGTTTTTTCAACCAATCGAGTTTTTAAATGGGATATCAGAATTTCAATTCGCAAGTGAGGATCTATGACGTCAAATGCTTTAAGATACCTAAAAATTACGCCACAATTTTTACTCATTTATTCCAGCTCTATTTTCAACACAGGGAGACGATATTTTGATTAAAATTTACTGTAGAAATAAACTAAGAAATTCACGATTATTATTATTAGAAGTGGTATTTTAATCCGGTGCTTATTTAAAAATTGAAATGTTTTCACGGCGCTGAAAATGTTCATTTTAAAAGTTACAAAGTTCGTTTCAAAGCGCGATATATTAAAATTTTTCTATTTATTATTTTTATTTTTGGCATTTAATTTAGCACAGGCGTTGCCTAACATACGCATGCAGGTTGCGAGTATAGTTTTATTTTAACGTTGAATTACGTTCCTCCATAAAGGTCACGCAAAGTTTTAATGATACCGTTTGAAAACAATTATGCGAAATATCGAAAGTAACTCCGAAATTAATCTACCGGGGTATCCTTTACGGCAGTCAAATAGTGACGTCATAAATTAAAAAAAATGTGTGAAATTTGTAAACTCTGCAACTCTAACGCCCTGTCACAATTAAAATGGGAATAAGTAGCTCCTCGAGATTACACAGTTTGATGTTTTTCAGGAGACAGGACTATGGAGGATATAAAAGATATCGCTATTGGATATTTAAAATGGCACCCCTTGGATATTTTCTCCCCACAGTAAGATGAAATGGTTTACGGCGCTAAATACGCCAATCTTATAAAACTATGTATAAATTAAATATATATGGAGAGTTTCCTTAATGGCAACCATTATGTGAAATGATTATTATTTATGCTAATGCGTAAATTGCAAAGAATCGCCACAGAATCAAAAGATCCCATTGAGGCCAAATAATCTAAGCTGTTTCTTTTAAGGGAGCCTTGAAGAGGGAGAAGCGAGTATAGATAGTATTAATGTACGTAATAGGTAGTATTATTAGATTTGTAAAGGTAGTATGAATAAATCGCAATGTACCACGTTAATAAATATTTCATGAAATTAAAAGTGTTTATCCGTTTTCAACGGTTGTCTTACAACCAACTAAACGAAAAGTAATTCTAATTTGCGTTAATATATCCCGCAGTCATTTCAACAGAGGGGATTACTTGAACTTTTTTAAAAATGAAATTCTGTTTTGTCACATGCAGATATGATTTTAGTAGTAAAATATTCCTTTCTTCCCGTATGAAGAGCCGGTGCGCAGCTATTTTAAAAACATCTCTTGAAAATAGCATAAATGAATTCAGAAGACCTCAAAACGTGTAAATACACCAAAATCTCGAAGTCGAATTTTTTTCATGATTGCAATACTTTCCTTATATGGTACATTTTCGGAAAGAAATAAATGGTGCTCCATTTCATGTAGTGTCTTAGGTATTTAATGCTACAACTTGAGCCTAAAAAACAGTATGATGTAGAAATAAGACATTTTGAAAGCCAGGAGTTCTCTGCAAACTATTAAGCTTTCCACTTTTTTAATAGTGAATAACACTGACGTAGTTTTTTGAGTCATTATACTGCAATGATCAGGTTAGTACTCATGACACAAACTTTACATTAAGAGTCAAATAATTTTGCTCTTTTTTTTTTTAAATTCCACATCACTAATTTCGAATTACACATGTAAGGAAAATTTTCGTTTCCTACTGTGCGAAGAACGGGCACGCAGCTAGTTCAAAATAAACACGCATTCCCTTACCATCAGTAGCGTAGCCAGGATTTTATTTTGAGGGGGAGGGGGGTATCCAATTGTAAGCTAAGCAAAGGGGCCCTGCTTGACCTTGATACTTAATCCTCGCATATGTGATGTTAACCCTCTCGTCACCCTGAACCTCATAGGAGGCTCCTACTTCAAATAGCAATATTTAGAGAGAAAACAATTGAATTTAGTATTTTTTTTCTTTCAGTGATATCAGTATCATTCACTCATGTATAAAGTATAGGAGGCTCTTAACTAGATGCATAAATCGTGCCTAGATTGCAGTACGAGTCAATTTAGATCATTTTTTACAGGTTTAGCTTTATTGTTTGAGGAGAAAAATTAAGAAAATATGGACGCTGCTTTTTTACCATTTTTTTTTCTTTTTAAGGTAAGTATAGTTTTTTTTAATTATTCCTCAACCTTTACCTAATATGTGCATCCTTTTAAATTAATTGTAGCATAACAAAATGCTTCGAAAATGCAGAAATTAATATTAGAAAAATCTAATATTAATAGACATTAGAAAAAAATATTTTTGCGTGATTTATAATAGTATTTCAAATGCATTAATTGCTAGACAGACTTTTTTTCTCTGATTTTTTATAATTCGGTGACGAGAGGGTTAAGATAAGTGTGTTTACTCAGCAGTGACCTTCCAAGTGGCTGCACTTAATGGACAGACTGAAGGTAAAATGTTTGAATGGACCCTAATCATTGAATTAAACAACCAGTTATCAAGAGTACATCTGGTTCTGACCATTCTGGATAACAGTTTCTATACTGTAGCAAACACAGATATTTAATTAATCCTTTGTGATACATCTGTACTTTTAAATAAAGAGACAACACCAGAGATACATTTTAATACAACATTAGAATAATTCAAGTTAATACTGTCCAAGAAATAATTTACAAAATCTGTATACATTATCAGTAAAAAGTAGTACTATATAGACAATACTGTTATATTCAGCTTGATTAAAAACATTTAAGGCACAGATAATTTTTAAAAAATAGATATACATATACTGGCTTAAATAATGTTGCAGAGAACACTGCTAATTTTTCAGATTGTCATTCTGAAGTTCAGTGGATGTAGAAAATTCTAGTAAAAAGTCCACTTGTCAGGATGAAACAAATTTTATTGCTTCTAGAGCTTCGTCAAACAATCAACTGTACATAGTTCACAAGCATTAGCAGCCAGGAAGGTGCTTGTGAAAGTCTGCTCAGTACAAAAGCTTTCACAGATGCTGTAGTTCACACACAAAATAAAACGCATCCACAGGCTAAATTTCGGTGGGAACTCGAGAGAGAAATCATATACAGTCTTTCAGGTCTGAGCAAGAATTCACAGACAGCACTCAAAATCAAGCAAAATATCGCTGCCAATAGCACAATTCACAGAGTAATGCAGCGAACTTCGATGACAACTAACTCTGCTTGCCTGTCCTGCCACTATTTGTAGGTACCGCAGAAGGTGGGCAAAAATTCCAGAAAGAGCCATTTCTTGAAGATCCACCCATAAAGCATGAAGTCTAACTATCATGGAAATGGAAATGCATATTAGGCTGCTGTATAATTGTCTGAAATGTCATCAAGCCTGGCGACACACTGCAAAAGTAACATCATATAAGCTCTAGCACCGAAATTTCTAGAAAACCTTGTTAAGCAATGGAGAAAACACCAAACTCCCGATCTCCTCTTCTAGATAATCCATTTCGATGCAATAAAATGCAAAATTTAATAATTTAGGATTTAATGTAGAATGCGAATATTGGACTTAATTTTGACCTCTGGAAACCAGAACAAACCGAAACTGAAATTGCTCAAACTGTGACAACTCTTAAATTTATCATCCATTTCTTCGGAGTTTTTGTGCTCTTTGTGAAGAGGGCAAAAGGTATAAACTTAACAGATCATGAAAGACAGCAGATTAAAGCTCTTTTTTTCAACATGGATGCGTAGCCATAAAAATATGAGGATCAAATACTGTAGTCGACGACTTTTTTAATTTGAGAGACAATTGAGGTAAAAAAAAATAATAACGTGGCAAAATCTTAAAACTTTGTCCTCACGTGATGAAAGAAGAGTTTGCAGACTTGCATCTACTGGAAAGTACTCGACCAGGAAACTTATTCCGGTGACAGGTTTAACCGTTTGTCAAAAACTATGTATAACAATACAATTAGAAGGCCTGGAGTTCCATTTAGACCGAAAAATTGGCCCAGCCTCAGTTGCTGCAGAAGCACAAAGTAGATTATTTGAACGTAAACAAGTAATAACGAAGGATAACCAAAGGACAGAAATAATTTTTTCATGATTGGAGGAATTTGGATGGACCAGACAGATTGAAGTAAAAATTTAAGAAAAGAAAATGTGCGAAATATTCTCCAAGCACCATTCTGATGGAGGCTCTGATGACCTTGCGGTGCTTTGCTTACAATGGTGTGGATTTAATAGAGTTCATTTTGAGTAACATGAATTTACAAGCATATATAAGTGTCTTAGCAAGTCATCTTTATCCAAATGCTGTATCATTTGATGGAGAAAATTTAAAATTTCAGCAAGATAATGCACCTAGCCATTTGAGTAATAGTACAAAAAATTGGTTTCAAGTCAAGAACTTTGAAATGGGAAACAGCCTTTAGATCTCAATTTAATAGAGAACCTATGGGAGTGACTTAGCAATGAAGTGTTTATGCAAATGAGACATTTTACAATATCAACAGAGCTGAAATCTTATCAAAAGAAAACTCCCACACAAGCTTTTATTTACTTTTTTTTGGTCTTATATGCTACTTTGGATATGGGCCTTAAAGTTTTTTACTGACTTAAATATGGAGATGTGTGCATTCTATAATATTTTTCCGATAAAATATTTACAAATGAATTTCACTTGTTTTTGAGGTTAATAATTATCAGCAAAATGATATTTTAATCTTCAGTTTAAGATTTTTCCATTTTCTCAAAATTTTAACTCTGGCTGTAAATGCACACATGTTAGATTATTCAGATAGCCAATATCATTGGGAGAAAACCTTCCAAAACTCAAGGCAGAGAGAGAATCAAACTATTTTTACATAAATAATTCTCATATGACTGACATCTATTGAAATGGTGATAAGTCATTGGACCACCTAAGTAGATCTCAAAACTCACTCCGTTACTTTATTAATGCTATTTACTGCACATCTAGAAATAGAATAAATGCAAGCTGATAGTCAGTACCAAACGGGCATGTGAGGAAAGGCTGAATAGAATAAAATTTTAAAGTCTCTAATTATTTCACTCAAGTCCTTCAATACTAACTTCTAAAACATAACTAAAACATTTCAGCATAATATACACATGCAATGGAAGCAGTTTAAAAGCCTGCTCAATATGTAAGACAGTGTAAAAATTTAAATATTAGCCGCAACCCACGAAGTACGCTATTACAAGGACACCCGACATGTGCGAGGTATCATTGGAAGAACAGCTTTAATCTGCATAATGCAAAAGTCGAAGTTAATTTGCATAACACGAAAGGAAAGTGCGTTAGTAATTGTTCACATTTGAGAAAACCAATGAGGTTAGAAAATTTTAAGAGATGTTTTAAAACATTACAGACTAAATTAATGCTATGAATTGATTGGCCGATATTGAATTACCTTTAAAAAGTCTTATTTGCCGTAACTTTTAGATTCAAATAAATGTGAACGGAAACTTGTTTTCTTTTTGCATTTAAGCTTAAAAGAAGACTAATTGCAAAGTATGGCGACAAGACTGAAAATAAAGCTTTAATGCCTGATAGGGTCTAACAAAAGTTCCAGTCACCCCAGTCTGGTTGCAACTGAAAAGGCAATTTCTCCCCAAAATTGCAATTTTTGTAACTTGTAAAATATTTTAATCTAGAAGCATTCTGAAATTATTTCTTTAATTACACTTGCAAACTAAATGTACGAAAATTTAAAAAAAAGAAATCTGTCAAGAGGAAACTGTTAAAACTTGTTGATAGCAATACCTAAAACCACAAAGCAAAGAATCCTGCGGAAATAAATTATTCTACTAGCTTTGTTAAGTAGTTAATCTTTGACTATAAGTTTTTCAAACTGTTGAGTCATTGGTCTTTTCTGATGAGGTTTCTCTTAAAAGCTGCTTTCCCTTACATGAAGCATGTAATACTTGTATCAAAAATTTCTAGAAGACGAGGGTTACTGTTAAAATTGATTTCACCTTATTTTTTTATGTATCACAATTTGGCAACACTTCACTTTAGTTACTGTAATTGTCCTAATTTTTGTTCTTTGTAGTTAGTAGTTCTCCGGCCGTCTAATACTGTGACATGTTAAAACTCTTTCAACTTTAATAAAGGGTCATTCCATATCAAATCAACGAAAAAATTGGGATTTTCAACCTGACCCCCTCAGAATTCTATGAAATTTGGTATGATAGTTGTATCTATAGAGAAAAAAATTAATTTGAAATTACTAGTCCATATCACTATTAGTTTTTGAAATATTTAATTTTAAAGTTTGTGAAATTAATGAAATTTTAGAAATTCTTGCACTATACAGTTGGCTCCAATTTCTCTCCTAATTATCATAGAAACTCCATTTAAGTGTCTATAAACAGGTTGCCCTTTCTTATCATATGTAACAGGGTTAAATTTTTAAAAATTTTAATTTAAAGTTCATCATTTTAAATTTTTAAACTTTAAAATTTCAAAAAGTATATTTTTAAATTTTTTTATAAAATTACATGTTATTCTTCTATTTATTGTTTACAATATCTGAAAGTTTCATTCTGGGATTACCATGGGTTTTCAAGTAATAAATTTAAGAAAATTGTTGTCATCTCGATTTAGTAACACCAAAAGAAAATTTTTGTATTTTAAAATAAATTTACACTTTTAACTTAATATAAGAATTTTGAGAGAGAACAAATGTTAATAATGTTTTTCAACTTTTTCATTGGGGGTACACACAAGGCAATGTCTTCCCCCCCCCCTCCAATAAAAAATAGAAATTTACTAAAACAATTATTTGTTTTTAAAATTTCAAGAGCAGTTGAGTCCAAATTTGTTTTTGCTGGGGGTTTTATTGGGGGTGCTTTCAAAGTAGGAAAGGGGGTGTGCCTCCCCCCTTATAAATAGGAATTTTCAGATTTTGTCTAACAAAATTCCATTTTTCTTTTTTATTAATAATAAAAAAAATCATTATGTTTCATAAAATGCTTCCACTATTCCAATGTGTTACAACTATTCCTTTAATTGTGAATTTTTAAATAATAGCATTTTCAGGTTAAAAAAATAGAAATAATAATTACAGTAAGATTTTATTTATATGTTGCATGCATATTCTTAACTATTAAGTAAATATTTCAAGTGTTACCTTTAATTGATGTGTATTTTTTAAAAATTGAGTTTTTAATTTGAATGTAGTAAGGAAAACTTGCAACTTGCAGACTATGCACAAAGTATGATTTTTTCCTCAAATTTATTGGATGCAAATAGCATTTTGTTATCATATAATTTATGGGTAATAAAATGATGGGGATAGATTATGTGGATGGAGAAAGTTTACTTTAATTTCATCTGTATGTGGATAAACATCCGGAACACACGAGCAAAACACCAAAAATTTGCAAAGGTTACCTTTAAATTAAAAGATTGCTTGATATTAAACTAAAAGAAATAAATCATATGACATTTTTTTCCATAAAACGTTTTCCACCTCTCTTTTTATATATTGTTTTCCAACAGGGAAATTTATAACCTCTCAAAGCAAGAAATGGATAGTCCTAACCAGAAGTTGTTAAAAAAAAAACCTTTGTATTTATCTTTGGAAGCAATACGAAATATAAGTTCATTCTTTAATTTCATCATGATCTTATTGCAATCCGTATCCTTTTAAGATCAATCCTCTCAAACTCTGTTAAAATTCTTCATAGCCAAGTTTTAAAAGAGCCTTGACTTTTTTATAAATGTTAAATTTTTAAAAAATTCAAGAGCAGTTGAGTCCAAATTTATTTTTAGTCAAGTTGTGGGTTTGTTTATTTGACATGGAATGACCCCGAAATCTCATAATTTGAAACTCTACACATTTATAAAAAGGTCAAGGCTCTTTTAAAACTTGGCTATGAAGAATTTCAACAGAGTTTGAGAGGATTGATCTTAAAAGGATACGGATTGCAATAAGATCATGATAAAATTAAAGAATGAACTTAACCTTTGCAAATTTTTGGTGTTTTGCTCATGTGTTCTGGATGTTTATCCATATACAGATGAAATTAAAGTAAACTTTCTCCATCCACATAATCTATCCCCATCATTTTATTACCCATAAATTATATGATAAAAAAATGCTATTTGCATCCAATAAATTTGAAGAAAAAATCACACATTTGGTTTACTTTCTTTTTTATTTTACTTTGTGCATAGTCTGCAAGTTGTAAGTTTTCCTTACTACATTCAAATTTAAAACTCAATTTAAAAAAAATACACATCAATTAAAGGTAACACTTGAAATATTTACTTAATAGTAGTTAAGAATATGCATGCAACATATAAATAACATTTTACTGTTGCTATTATTTAAAAATTCACAATTAAAGGAATAGTTGTAACACATTGGAATAGTGGAAGCATTTTATGAAACAATGATTTTTTAAAATTATTAATAAAAAAGAAAAATGGAATTGTTAGATAAAATCTGAAAATTCCTATTTATAAGGGGGGAGGCACACTCCCTTTCCTACTTTGAAAGCACCCCCAATAAAACCCCCAGCAAAAACAAATTTGGACTCAACTGCTCTTGAAATTTTAAAAACAAATAATTGTAGTAAATTTCTATTTTTTTATTGGGGGGGGGGGGGAGAGACATTGCCTTGTGTGTACCCCCAATGAAAAAGTTGAAAAACATTATTAACATTATTTGTTCTCTCTCAAAATTCTTATATTAAGTTAAAAGTGTAATTTTATTTTAAAATACAAAAATTTTCTTTTGGTGTTATTAAATCGAGATGATCGCAATTTTCTTAAATTTATTATTTGAAAACCCATGGTAATCCCAGAATGAAACTTTCAGATATTGTTAACAATAAATAGAAGAATAACATATAATTTTATAAAAAAAATTAAAAATATACTTTTTGAAATTTTAAAGTTTAAAAATTTAAAATGATGAACTTTAAATTAAATTTTTTAAAATTTAATCCTGTTACATATGATAAGAAAGGGCAACCTGTTTACTTACTATAGACACTTAAATGGAGTTTCTATGATAATTAGGAGAGAAATTGGAGCCAACTGTATAGTGCAAGAATTTCTAAAATTTCATTAATTTCACAAACTTTAAAATTAAATATTTCAAAAACTAAAAGTGATATGGACTAGAAATTTCAAATTAATTTTTTTCTCTATAGATACAACTATCATACCAAATTTCATTGAATTCTGAGGGGGTCAGGTTGTGAGCCTCGTTGATTTGACATGGAATGACCCTAAAACCCTTTTCTTCACTGAATGTCTAAATTTTATCAGGTACAAATAATGTTCTTCAATGATTTTGTGGATACATCGTACTTTTAAAGTGGGGAAATAGTGACACAACACCTATTTAATTCAAATAAACTTTATTGTAACAAAACTTAAGTGAAACACAATAAATGTTCTCAAACATGCAAAACCTTCGAGCAATATGGAAGAAAAAATAATTACAAGTTAGTTCTAAACTTTTTTCGCAAGAGATTTTTGTTACTTTAAAGTAAAAATATATATATATATATATATAAAATATCAAACTTACTAGATTAGCAAAATACTATAAAAACTAATTTTAACAATACTAATTTTTCAAATACTGGTGATCTGCATACTAATTTGTATCGATTGATGAGGACAAAAAATCCAAAAGATTTATCGCATCCAACTCAGGCCATACGAGCTTGACAAGGCCATAATAGTTTGCTTTTAAATACTCTGAAAAAAGAAACAATTTACTCTCAGCCAACACTAGCTGGTAGGTTTATTAACAAGCATGTTTATGAACTCTGTACCCATACTGCAGTAAATGGACATCCATTCCCATGACGTTTATATCCATATTAACATTTATCAAGCCTAATTCTTTACACAAAATGATGTAGCACTACTGAATTCTAATACATTAAAATCTGGGACAGTGTTCAAAATTTCACCCCTATCCACACAAGAAACTTTCACGGAGATAGCCTAGAAGCTTAGGATATTTTCTTCATGCACATAGCTCATCGCGTTTGTTCCGAATTAGCTATAATTAGGTAACTGCACCCCTTTTAGTTACAGCGTTATCATTGTAAAGAGTGGTAAAGATCAGATGGTCACTTAAATGTTTTAAAAACAATTGTTTAATAACGAACTAGTTAATTTAAACTTATTTCCCTTCCCTTGTTTTTCTTTTCTAGTTAAACTTTATGAATACCAGCAACTTCGTGACAGTTTACTTTTTTAAAAAAGTCTTTGATTTTTGAAAAAAAAAAAATATATAAATAAAACTGATTATAATGAAATAAATACCAAAGCATGGACCCTGCAAAAATTAATTTTTATAGGGCCCAATACAGGCCCCATGCTTTGTAATTATTTCGTTGTTTTGCAATTTAAAAATAACATTTTGCATTTTTCATAAGATTTACTAGAAAGTTCTAAAAATTAAAACTATGCTTGTAAAAATAGAACAACATACTCGAACTCAATGATTTTTACCACCACACTAAAATTGTAGTCTGATGTTAGTAAAATGAGCAGCCTTTACCATTTTTTTATAATTAAAGCCCTGTTACTCTCTGCATTAACTGATTATAACAGTGCTTGTTAACTATTTAACTGTGATTTGCCTACAATTTTACATTTAAAAAAGATCACGCTAAGCTGAATTATAGAGACAATCTCATTTAGACATTAACTGCAGCGAAACTATTTTACAAGTAACCAAAACTCACATTAAACATTCAAATTGGTAGTTGATCATAAATAATGATAAATTACTTTGCATATACTCATGCACAATTTTTATCCTCAAACTTCATGGAGATTTTTTTCATTGGAACTTCATGGAAATCTTTTGTCCATTTATTGCAGTTGTAGCACAGACAATTACTTGCCGATTTTTAATTTTTCCCTTCCCCAAATCAGAAACATTGTTTTATTTTAAGTAATATTTTTAGATTTCCCACAAAAAGAATGAATTTTAACTTAAATTTATAAATTTCTCTTAAAGGAGAACTTCATTCAAAAAATCACCTCCAATAGTGCTTACAGGTTTCTTTTTAGTGTAAATTCAGGAATGTTTAATATTTTTTAGTTTCTCATTTTCTCAAAAAGAGATAACTAATTATACTTTGTAAAAAGATATTTGAATAAGGATAAGCTATAGGCTTTTATTTCAGGCTTATTTCTAATGGATAGTTCCCAAGTTAAGAATTTCATGTTTACTGAAATGGGCAGGTTAAGATACGGGGAAGGCGACGAGAAGAGTGGTTGCTTTTAACCAGTTAAATGATCTCAAAGGCAGAATATTTAAAATTCACAGTAACGTCTGGTGGATAAAAATGTAACATACTAACAATGTTCATTAAAATTAGAAAACTAAACATACAAGCATAAGATTCGAAAAAGATTATACTAGATTCCATGACACATAGGATTCAGTTCAACAAAATTCCTTTTTATAAACAAAGTTTTTAGCTGGACTAACTTATCTTTAATTGGCATTACTATCTTGAATATCTCAAAATTCGGTAAAAAATATTGCATCATTTTCACCTGTTTCATTATTTTCCACAATTGACACTGAAACTTTGAGCACCATTGAGAAAATATCCAAATAAAAGACCAAAAGTTAATTATTTTGGTGAGTTTTACCAACTTGCAAAGAGAAAGAATAAAACTTAAATAATGGAAGCGTGAAAAATATGGTTTTGTTCATTAAAAGAAAGCAGTGATTAACAATAATAAAATTAAGTGCTTTGACTTTTTTTTACAATGGATAGGTCTTCAAAGTTGGACATTCTCAGGGGTCGATTCAGAAATTTTTTCCAGGGTTCCATTTTTGTGAATTTGAGTGCTTAATGTTTGCAAATTTCTACACTTATTTTTGTGAATTTTTATACCTATTTTTAATAAAAGTCACTTTTTTTTGTTGAAGCAATTGATAAAACAAATTAAAATGCCAATGAAGTGTCGTTTTCATCGATTGCATTTTTGTGAAAGGGGCCGTTCTAATTCATCGTAATTTTGTGAAACGTTATCTCACTTTCCACAGATTGTTCATTTAAAAATATCCAAGTTATCCAAAATCTCATTAGGCCTTTAATATTGAGAAAGTTACCATCTTATTTTAAAGTAATGTCTGAAAAATTCCTTACAAACCCTAAAGCTAAGCCTTGCAGTGCTCGAGGACAACTCTGAGCTGGTCCAGTTTTCTTTAAGTTTGTTACTTTTAACACTCAAAAAATAATGCCTGATTTAAATTGCTTACGAATGAGATTTTCTATGACAGATTATGAAAATTGTTAGTGGAGAACAAGAAGGAAACAAAACTAATAAGACGGAAACAAAAACTTAATGATAGGACAGAAAAATAGATCTGTCACAAAAAATCCTTCTGCAAATGCTGTTCTGCTTTCTGGAAAAGTGTACATGCACAAAACAGGCTCATCCTTATGTATAGTCTTTAATTTTGTTTTAATTATGCCACATGTTGAACTGGACTGAACTCAAGGCCAACCTCGTGCACTCCTATGGCAGCATTTCTCTAGTTAACCATTTATGAAACAGCAGAAATAAAAATCTTTAAGCAGTTTTGCTGGGAGAATTTTGTGTCTTAAGTAGATAATTTTTATGCAGTTTATCTTCGCGTCACTTTTTTAAAAAGAAAATTTTAATAAACAGTCCATGTTTTTAATTAAAATGAGGGAGAAATAAATTTAAAGGCAGTTCGAATGAAATTGTGTGTAAACTGAAATATTGGTAAATTTAGGTGAAATTTTGGCAAACAATTGCCGCACTCCTACTATAAACAATTCTAATGAGTTTTTTTTTTTTGTTTTTTTTTTTAATATTTATACAGTACATAACATGCCTGCTATGAATTAAAATATTTGAAAATGTAATGAAAATACTTTATATTAAAAGTGTATTTTTCACAAGAAAGCATTTTAAAAATAAACAAAAAAAAATGGTCATAAAAAATCAACAAATCAACACAAAAATATATATTGTGCTTCATAGCACAGTTAATAATGATCAAAATATCCTGGTGAAATTTCAAATCACTATCTTAAACACGTTAAGATATAAAATTGATTGTAATCAGTCTTCATGCTCAAAACATGCCTCATGAACGATGATGATTTTAGAAAAATCTGTCAACTCGCATCTGTCTGCACAGCGGGATCTTTTGCAATTTTGCAGCTGGGCCATTGCTCCGTTACAAAGAACTCGTTCGACACAATTTCTGCTCTCAGCTAAAAATCCCCATCCCTTCATGTTCCCAATTTAAAGAATACTGACGAACCAACATCCAACCAGCTTTTCACAACAAGAAAGCTTACATTTAGGGAGGACTAAGGTGCTGCACCACCTATTCACATTACATTTGGAGAAGACCTATCGAAACTCCAGATCAACTGTGCAGTAGGCTAACACAAAATGGGCCTTCCATCTACCCTGTTCAATATCTCATTCGCTCTGCTTTTGTGGGGCCAAGTACCTTGAAATTTCTGCCTTATCATCGAAGTTAAACTTTTACACGAACGATACCACTGTGTTGCTAATCTATGGTCGAGTTCGTAAACGTCCGACGGTTTGCACTAAGTAAACCGTCGGAAACGTCAACAAACCTGTTTAGTGCACTTAGTTGCAGTTGGCGTTTCCGAACGGCTTCGGTTTATTTAGTTTCGTTGCCTGGGTGATGTAAACAAACAAGACGTCTGTGGCTGTGTTTTATAAAAAATGTAAACTACGCCATAAATAGATGTTTTAATAAAAACTGAATGAATAAATGTTAGTGCTGTTTATTATTTAATTCGTTCGTTATACACATATTTACAATTAAGCAGTTACAATTAAATGGATTAATTTAGTAAATTAGAAGTAATTTAGTCTGTATTTTATGTGGTTATTTATGTAGACGATAAGGACCTGAAAATACTTATTTTGATATGTAATTACGAATATTTTATTTTATTTATTATATTTTAGAAAAACTTACAGTGAATAAAATTAAGTTGAGCATAATTTTAATAAAATATTCATGGCCGTGGAAGCCCGATAGGAAGTGTAGAACTCTCGGTTAACGGATTCAGGTTCGAATTCGAATCATGGATGACCAAAAACCACCTTCGGAAAAAACACTCAAAATACTGGTGTTAAATGTTAAAATAAATAAAAACTTTGTGAAAAAACACACATAAAATGTTACTTACAAGAAGATACGATCGTTCCGACTGAAAATCTGTCCTAATTTCATCAGTCTTCTGAGGAAGACTGATGAAATTCAAATTCAAAGCCTGAACTGAACTAAAAAAGCTGAAAGAAAAGGGAAAACTGAAAAATTTTTCAGTCGAAACGATTGTATCTACTTATAAGTAACATTTTATGTGTTTTTTTTTTTCACAAAGTTATTATTTATTTCAAAAACCATCTTCTGCATGCAGTGGATGAATGTGCATGTTGAATCTGTGGGCCCAACAGTCAACATCCATGCTCAGGAGATCTCAAGGGCGGGATTAAAGAGGGGCAAAAGGGGGCGACTACCCCCCCCCGAGAGTAAAGAAATTAATGTAAAATATCCTATTTTACTTCTAAAGAATGGAAGTATATGTCAATCTTCAAACCTACCCCCCCCCCTTACAAAATAACATTAATCCGCCATTGGGGGATCCTGGAGGCTGATGTTTTTTTTTATAGATTTAAAGAGTTCAGTCTGGTTCTAAAACAGTTCACATCCGCCAACCTAACTGTTTGGAGTTTTCCGTGATTTTCTCCAAAACTTCGTATAAATACGTGTTAGGATCCCTTAAAAAGTCCTCCAGGGAGGGCAATCCCCCTCGGGCTAGATTCCTCGTCTAGTACGTTCGATAGTCGTCCAATCGTACAGATAATTGGCCGTTACACCGCATTTTTAAAGAGTTCAGTACAGCTAATCTGTCAATCTTCGGCAATGTTGACGCCTAGCAACGATCATTTGCGACGTTGTAATTGCTAATTAATAATGCCGTTGTGGCAACACTTGTTTTAAGAACTCTAAAAATTTAATTTCGACACAATTCGATGTAATTAATGGACATCTCATTTCGGAGCATAATATTGGTAAAAATTTCGTTGATATTTTACTAGTTGTTGTAATTTAAATACAGTCCACAAATAGGCCAAAACAGGCAATAAATCAGAGTTTTAAAATAATTATTTAGTTGCAGTTTGTAAACAACTAGCAAAAACGAATTTATGATTACAAAATAAATTAGAATTTACAACATTCATATAAGAAGTAAAACTTCCCAATTTTTAAATATACATTAAAAACATAAATACACAAAAAACATTTTTAATATAGGAAATCCTAGCTGAATTTTTATTCATAATACCTATATGATATTTACAGTGATTAATTGTTGAGAATAAAATAATATTCAAGCTAAATGGGAATAAAAAATTTCGATAGCAGTTTCATTTCAACAACTAGGGGCCAAGGCCCCAGACTCGCTACACTCGCTTTTCTTATGAGGCATTCGGCCCCTAATAAAGCTTATTCGTAAAAAAGAAAAAAATTCTAACAGACAAAACCCGAAGATTGGATCAGATAGAATGTTACTGAGCTACATATTGCTTAGTTCTTGCATGTTCATTGGTACATAAAAATTTAAACTTCACACTACAGTAGACCCCCTCCCCCTCATAACACGGAAGATATTTTGTTATGGGAATCCGTGTTGTACGGGTCCTGAGCTATACTCCACCTGGAGTGCGGACTCCGCTTATAATCGCTGGAAAAATTATTTGCACTCCTCAGAAACACAATGATATTTAATGTTGCCATTCAAAAGTTATATTAATTAGGGACTAAAGCGTTATAAAATCAGAACATCTGTTTCAGCTGTATTTTTAATAATGTAAAACCTATTGGACACCTTGCGAATTTGCCACCCATGGCGATTTTTCATTATTTGGCGACTTGCGTACATGTAAAGTTAATAAAAGCTACGGAGCAGATAGGATAGCTTGCCACCAATGGCGAATTTTCATTATTTGGCGATTTACACATGCTCACAACCTATAATTACTGTTCATTTAAGGTTACCGGAAAACCATTATCCATATTTTTATTTACATAATCGTTTGCAGATTGGCGTACTTAGCACCACAAATTATACCATCTCGTCGCGCTAGCAAATATCCAAAGTGTACTATAACTGCTATAATGGCATAGTTAACGCCGCCAAATATTTCTACTGGTAGCAAATAATCCAGCTGGACGAGAACCGGCTTTAAAATAATCTGCATTTTAATTATTTTTCATTTTCAAGATATTAGTTATTCTGTTTTGGAAAAACGAATAATTGCTCATTCTAAACTCCTGTTGTCTAAGCGAACTTACTATTTGAAAATTGTCAACTTTGTGTAACACATTTTGAGTTACTTATTTCATATAGTTTTTATTTTGGCGTAAAATGGGCGTAATTCTAACTCATGTTTGTAAATTTCACGCGATTCTAAATAGTTGGAAACGCTTTGTTGCAAAGGAATGAATGATTTTATGCCAAATCTGGCAACCATTCGGTTTATTTTTTCAGTTTTTTATTAATATCTTCTAAAATAATTCGATTTTTGAAATTTAAGTCAGCTTAGCAGGTTCCTCGGAATTTTTCGAATCTGTGGGCACCTTAGTCGAAACTCAAATCCCCACGGTTTAGGAGGAGATAGGCCAACAAGCTTTGACGGCGCCAGCGGCCTTCACTTTTTTTTTAGAATAGAGAGATACAGAAGTAATGCTTCAGAAAAATCATACTAAAAATTCAACAAAATTAACTTTACCTGAACATTTAATAAATAAAAAACTTTTGTGCAATGACATAAAAGGCATGTAACATAGGGAGAACAAAATGTCCCCTATTGTAGATAATACCATTTTCAAATAGGCAATATCTTTATTTCCTTGAATTTTAAGGGGGCCAATCCCCCCCCCCTCCTTGACATTAGTAAGTTACGCTTATACTTTCATGGTTATTACAGGGGTCGCACTGTCGATTGCCAATGCCACAAATTGCGAAAATTAAATTAGTTTGGCGAAAATATTGACAATTGCTTTGCTTAATGATGTCCGGAAAAATCTAATTTGGCGAATGAATTGGCGAAATGTTAAAAAGAGCCAGCGCAACCCCTGTTATTGTATCAACAAACATTCATTCTAAAATTCATTAAATTGTTCCTTGTAGAGATAAATGTGAATAAATTTCAAGAATTATTGTTTACGAAATTAATATTGGTTTTGAGGAATGTAGGTCTAGGTGATGATTACATTTATGGAAGACTTCTGACTGAAAAGGATTCGACTCATGTTCATACTCCTCAAAGTTTTTATGCTACACTGTCATGGCAAATCAATTTTATTTATTGTTAAATAAGAATAGGCAGAACTGATAATCAAATAAGTGTTAACTTTATACACCAGAACTCAAATTTTAGTAGTAGGAATGAAAAATGTATGAAATCATTTTCAAAAGCTCCATTATGTTGTGTATTATTAGAATGGATGGTACGTTAAACCAGTGCTACATATGGAACTATTTCATTCATAGTGAATTTCCTTTTTTATTCCCAATATACTATGCATTTTAATGATTAAATTGTTATTTCATGCTATTCAATCATCAATTTGATTACATACTGGTATTATTCCCTTATCAGTGCACACTAATTATCACCAAGCATAACTGATTAACTTTTAAAAGTATAAAACATGTTTTGGGTTAAAAAAACATCGGTAAGCAATTTTTTGCCAAGATAAATGCCAGACACATGAAATTATTGATGGTTCGGAATATGATTAGCAACAGTTTGCCAGCACATTTAACGAAAAAATAGTTTGGCGAGAATGACCGCCAGGATATTACGTAAGTACCAAACAATCTTTGCTGAACTTCACTTTAATTCTTTACTGAATATTTATGGAACTTTACTGAATTTTCTAATGAAAGCAGACAATATTGAAAGAAAAATATATAGGCATGAGAGACAGTTTAATGCATGACTTTTCATGATTAGGTTTTTGCCACTTGTAAAATTCATTTAAATTTCCAATAAATAAATAAATAAGCTGTAAAGAAAAACATTACTAAAATACCTAATAAAATAGTTAAATTTTCTTATTGTAATTGTCACAAACATAAATAAAAAAAACTCCTTTGAAATTGTACTAAGATTTGGTAGGTTTTGCCAGGATACATTTTTATGAGTCATTAATTACATTTTATTAGGAACATAAAGCACTCATTATGAATTATTTGAAAGGTTATAAAGTTTATTCTTCGACTGATTACACATTAAACATACAGCATTGAGACATAAAGGACTCTTAGAAGAAAAAGAAAATAAAGGACAATAAAAAGAAAAGTAAAACCTCTCTTAACAACCTATCAGATATTGGAAACATGTTTTACATGAAAATAATTTCAGATATTATGAATATCTGGCCTACTAATTAAACTTACATTCATTGGAAACTTACTTCCAGCAAGGAGCTCTCATAATTCAAGAAAGGCTTTTCCATACCATAAATTTAAAATAGCTGTAACTGAGAGTGAGTCTCATCACAAAGCTAAAATGTATAATCTAAATATAGAAGGCAATTTAATTTTTAAAAAACATCTATTTCATTTTGCATCCTTAAAAAAAAATCACTTGTGTGTAAGTTAAGCATTCTATACCGGACTCACAAACAGTTACCCTTCCAGAAAACTGCATCAGTTAAAATGAAATAGAAACCTGCAATTTTTGATTAAAATTGAGTGAATTTTTGAAATAGTAGGAAAATTTATTGATGTGGAAGAGCGAAAAATTTCATTTAAAAATCTATAAATAATTTTTTGAAGAACCAATTATTAGAGACATTTATAAAGATCAATACATTATTAAAATCAAGTTAATCACTAACTATAAAGCACTAAAGGATCAATATTTCTGAAAAACGAAATTTGCATGCTAATGTGACCAGCTGCACACTTAATGCCGCCAACTCAAACACTGTTCGTACCGAATTTCTATTAATTTAAAAAATGAAGGATTTTGATTATGACTATGTAGTTAAAAGAGATGCAAAAGAGTGCCAGAGATGAGAAACTGAATGTTAGTCAAATACAAATCATGTTAGCTACTATGTATCTGTGACCATACTACACAAATTAATACTTTTTCCTGACTCGAATTCACAAGTTTTATATATGATAAAGTGGCCTCTAAAAAGATGGCCACCAGATAAGAAAGTTATAAACAATTTGTCTGACATTTTTAAAATTAGGAACCATTTTGGTGGTCATCTGTCCAACATTTCTAACAATTAGTGTAAAATTTAATCTGTTTAAAAAGTATACACTGTGAAAACAGTGCAACATAGAGTCTTTGAGATAAGGTTTTTGAAAGGTAAAACACAATTTTAATATGTAACTGCATAAAAAAAAACTATTATAAAAAGTAAGGTAGTCCTTTCTAAAAAAATTAAATGCAATGTGAGAAAAAAATATTGCCTGCACATTGCAACTATTACATAACACAAATTTAAATAAACAATGCTACTCAATTGATTAAACAAGTTTCAAAATTCATGTCACATTAATGAAATATGCAAAGAATATACTAGTAAAATATATCCTGCATTTTTTACTGCAATTTAACATAAGCAGGTAGAATCAAGTATAATTAAATAAACATCATCTTTATTAAATATAAATATTAAATATTTTGAGCCCGAAAACTTACATTTTTGAAGATTACAGGAATAGCATCTAGCAAACCTATCGAGAAGACAGAAGTACCAAAACTGCTGCCTTTCTCAACAAGTCAACTGGAATTGCTATAAATATTTCTCATGCTGAAGACAGATTAAATTTTCATGTAAAATACTGCAGTGCTTCCTGTTTACAGGAAATTTGACGTACACCTCAGCTGTCTCATTCCTCTCCAAGTTTGGACAAAATCTATGTATGAACTCACCCACTCCTAGAATTTAAGAAATAGTTTGATTAGTAACACAGTTTTTTTTGCTAGGGTCCATAAAAAATGAAGTTCATATCATTTGTACAATAATGCAAAATGTTACCTCTATGCAAATTCTTTGAGGAGAGAGTTGGATGAAGCACTCTCGCCCTTAGATTCACAACTCCCTGTAAACAAGAGATCTACTTAAAATACATTACACAAAATATAAAACTACATATTCACCCCAAATGATAAATAAAAATCAGCAAACTAAAATTTTACGTAATTAGAGTTGCTCAGCTGCTCTTGATTAATTTAATGGGTCAGGGTTCTTACTCATTTTTCAAAATGAAATTCCCAGAGTTTTCCTGGTGATTTTTCAAGAATTTCCAGGCTTTCATACAAAATAAACAATACGATAAGTGCTGAGTAACTACTTTTAATTTATATGTCCTACTCTAAGGTAATGAGATTATGAAAGCATATGGTAACCAAAATTATGCTCCCTCTAAATTATAGCATAAACAATGGATTACATGATTTATATCAAACATGGTTTCTTATTCAATTTCACCTATAAAAAATCAGGAAATATGTACTATCTTTAAAAGAGTAAAAAAAGAATTTTCGGGACCACTTCACTGTTTGACAGTTCCAAGACAAATTTTTTTAATACTATTGTCAGTACACAAGGCAATTGGTAAAAATTTCCATATTTAGAACTAAGTAAAACCCAGAAATCCCATGCTTGTATAAGCAATGAAATATTTACAATGAAATATGAAAGGGCAGTCATAAGTGATACATAATTTATCTAGTATGCATCTATTTCTGATTGCATGTGTGCATCATTAGGGAAGTAGTTTGCCACTGAATAGGGTGAAGGCCATAAAAATAAAGAGAGGGGGGGTATATTTTCTTAAAATTCCAGGGTTGAAGCTTAATTTTCCAGGTTTTTAAAGGAAAATTCTATTTTTCCATGAGATTTCCCCGAGTTTTTCAGGTTACCCTGTGGGTACTCATATTAGTACTTTTGAGGTAGGAAGTGATCTTGCGCTTTTACAAGAAACAAACTTTAAAAATTTTCTCTGTACCAAATGTTATGAAGCTTTTTCTGCATGTGCGTTCATGTATGACAAATAACTGTACATATAACAGTAAATCATGCCTTAGTGTTATTATTTTGATAAAATCTTGTACAACTTCTATGCATAAAACTAAATTTAATTCTAGTGTTTATAAAATAGTGGTTTTCAGGTGGAAAAATTACAACCATTAAAAAAAACTGTTTCATTCATTTCCTATTATCGAATAACACTAACATTTAATTAGACAACCAATAACTTAAAGGAATAAAATATATTACTGGAGTTATTTTTGAGCTATAAATAAACGTTCGAATTCAATTAGATTCATAAATTAATAGCGTCATTTATAGACCTTAATCACGTCAACTTGGCCACAAGAAAACGTAAACAAGAAATCATTTAAAGAATCTCTCCCAGAAAAACTCTTTGGTAAAAAACAAAAATTATCATGAAATTAATCATATATCAGTTTTAAATACAAACGATTGAATCATTTTACCAAAATTAATTTAATGTCGCTGATTCTGGGTAGGTAAACATTTAATTTTAACAGCATCTCATAATTTTATCGGGCTAAAAGAAAAGAAAATACCTTCGATAGTTTTTCTGGATAACTCCACAGTTTTATTACAACTTTGAAAATGTCGACTAAGCAATAATATCATCTTTTCAAGAGAAAACAGATTTTCAGCTTTCATACATAAACACGTTGTAGCCAAGCGCCGCCATCTTTAATTTACAAGTCAAACGAAGTAAACCAGCTCTCCGGACGGTCGGTTTAGTTTAAAAACTGAGTGCACTCCGAATGGTAAAGTGTAAACGGTTTACACCGAATCGGACTATCCGAACGGCTTGGAGTGCTGTTAGTGTAAACGGTTTAAACCGTCGGCCGTTTACGAACTCGACCTATGAATTAAATTAAGGCTTATTGTTAATAAACTTTCAAAGAAAATGATTATCACCATCTAGGAAGTATATTTAAAATCCAAAAAAGATTTTTGAGCATAATCTGCACTTATGAAGGGATTACATTTAAAGTTTTCTCAAGCCTAAGTTTTCAGAATACTAAATACAGTTCAATTCAACAACTTGTGGGAAGAAAAGTCACTTGTAAGAAAAAAACCAAAGTCTGCGAGATTTAGAATTTGAAAAAAGTATAGAAGATACTTTTTTAGGGGTGTTGCAACATACAAGTCGTCACTTGGATATTACAACACGGAATTTGGATCGTCACCCAAGTTCCAGCGCGAGATTGCCGAAACAATACAATGTCATCCAATGTACTTTATACTGCAGAAGAAAAGTTCAAGTGGATTTCTCTCCCCACAAATTTCCCTAGTTAAATTTAACATACAAATGCGTCATCACAATATTTTAGATATGCAAATTATTTGCAAACTAATTTTCCATTACTAACTGTCGCCAATTTTTGGAGCTTTCGTCTGATGTTTAAAGATACTGAATTTTTCCAAGCTTATATTTTACAAGATTTAGCTAGTTAAAAGCTGGCTAACATTCAAATTGCTGTCTTCGCCTAAAGACAAGGTAATGGAATTCCTAATCAACGACTATAGATTAAATGACAGAGGAAATAATTTTCATTCGAAGGATAAAATTTTGTCTAAAACTGCATACGAAATGGATTCCCAGCTCAAAACAGCACCATAAGTAAAAAAAATACATTTTCACATGAATGAATTGCATCATAAATTCAAAAGTAGAATCCTCCAGAGAACACAAAAAAACTTATGAGCAAGCCCTGATTATTGCACGATGAGACCCCTGATTATTGCACTTTGGGTACATATACACAAATAGGATAAATTGGTTTCAGAGCTATATACAGTGTCATAAAATTCATTTGTCGCCAGGCACAAAACGGCTATGGTGAGGTCCTGTCTGTTACAGTTATTACTGTCCCTGTAAGCCACTTGAACCTGGATTCTCTGGAAATTCGGAACGTATCCTGTCCACCACAATCTTCTTCTCCCAGACAAATTTTTCTCACAGCTCTTTGTCCTCTTCATCTTGCAGCAGTCTCGGGAGTCTGCATTGCCTGAAATTAAGAGGAAACTTCATTTAGCAAGCTAGCATTTACATTCTGCATTACTTTATACAGGATGATCCATTTAAAAGAGTAGCCAGTGGTCTTTCCCATTCAATCTGAAGGATGTGGCAAAGATTCCAACACTGAAATTGTCGAATGGTTAAACAGTTATTTGAGAGGATTAAACAAAGGGATATGCACAATGTCCATCATGTGATAATTCTCTCAAATAAAATTCAGATCTTTTTATATTCACGTGAATTTTTATTTAAAAGAAACTAATTTGAAATCACTTAGAAATTGAAGCCTCTGAATCTCTCATTACGTGTAGCCATATCCAATAAGATACAATGCTGAAAGTATTGATACATTCATTAAGAGATGTTGGTACAGCAAAAGCAAATGGATGATTTAATTCATCATCCTATATTAGAACAGTGATATGGCAAAATGCAATAAAAAAAAATCTACCCCTAAACAGACTAGCCATTCCAGCAACTATACACATCACCGATAAAACACAAATTAAAATTTTCACAATTAAAAAATCTTATTTTATGCACAAATTAATTTTTTAAATGTAATCTGAAAGGTTTACAAGATTTAAGCAATAGAAGCGACTACGCTTGTTGTCTGCAATTCCTAAGTATTTTCATACATTTTCGACTCGTTCCATTATCCCAAAATTCTGAAAAGATCAAACCAGTGTGGTTTTGTACTTTTCCTGAAATTGTAAAAATGCACATATATTTATCTACAAAATTATCTTCTTATACTTTGGGGTTTAATTTTTTTTCATCAATCATTCTTGTATCATTTTTTAAAAGCCTCTAGCATAATTGGATTTTTCAAAATACTGTTGTGAAGTCATCTTTACTAGATGTGTCGACATGGTGCTAAAGCACATGACATAACCTCAAACAAAAAACACATAGCACATTTTAGTTCCATTTCGCCTCATAAAATTTTTAAAAATTTTGTATCAGTTGCACAAACAAAACTTAAAAAGGGGGCTAGCAAAAATTTAAAAATGACCTGCATCTGAAAATAATGTTGGGGAATTTATAGCTTATTTACATATCCCAATATTTCCCCACATGCATTAGATGCTAGTGCATAATTTGCCAAAAAAATTGTCAGCTATCAATCACTGATGCACTGATCTAAATATTTTCATAACTACACATTCTTGAACATTGGTGCATTTTCCCCACTTCTAACCATATATAATTTTCCTGTATGTTTATTTAAGCATTAACTTTTCAGTATTTAATTGAATCACAATAGTTATATATTTATGCACAGCTCTGTTAGCATATATTTCATTTTACATCATGCTTTAGAATGTGCAACAAAAAATTTGAGAAACGTATGAAAATCAAGGAAATAGCTTCCTTTTTTGCTTGTTACAAAATTTCATTCATCTCAGCTTATACCCTGAATTAACAGATGGGCTACCTATCTATATTCCAAAATTCCATCCAGCTGTTTCGGCATGAAAGAGTAACAAATTTCTGCATTTATAACATTAATAGGATATAATTTTAAGTACAGCTTGATGTTCAGTCTTCAAGGGTGGATCCATAAACTTTTTCTAGACTCCCGTTTTTGTGAAAACCTGCTTATTTTTTTATTTTATAAATTTCAATGTCCATTTTTGTGAATTTTCATAGAAATTTTAGTAAAAGTCACTTCTTTTGTTAGAATAATTTACAAAAATAAATTAAAATGAAGGGTGAAATGCCAATGAATGCCTGTTTTTATTCAATTGTAACTATGTGTAGGGCCCATTTTGATGGGATGCCATTTTAATTAACAATAATTTTGTGCAAGTGTTGCAAAATGGACCCAAATTTTGTTTGTATCAATTCCTGGTTTCACCATGTTTTGGAATGTGCCACAAAGTTGAGAATCTATGAAAATCACAGGCACAGTGTTTTAAGCAAGAACAATGTTTCGCATTTATAATATAGTTGGATTCCCCGATACGTGTAACACAAAAATGTACACATTTTTTAGATATTTCATAATTGTTTTTAATACTAGAATGAAAAGATTCTCTTCGTAAAAGCTTTAATTCAACACTCATTTTCATAAGTTATTTATTAAAATAGTTTATATATACACATTTTTATTATTATCGTAAAGTGGCTATTCCCTTATAGTACCTAATTTAAAAAAAAGAAAAAATGTTCGTTTGTGTTTAAACACAATCAATTAAAAGAAGCCCACTGCAGAAAATACTTTTTTCTTATCCATAGTAATGTCAAATGACAATCTGCCCAAACTGTAATATTGGTTAATGCACTGTTGAAGTGTAAAATGTTCCCATGTAGTTATATTTGACTTATTTGAAATTGGAGTTAAAAGTAAAACAAACAAGGCCTTATGTATTTTTTGCCTTCGGTGAACTGTTTGAACATAACACATATATTACCACAGTTTTCTTTTTCAGCTCAGTTTCTTTCTTGGGAGGCCTTTTAGAGGGTTCTGGTGCTTCCTTAGTTATTCCTCTTATTATTGGTGACTTCCAAAGGATTCCTTGTCTGCATACTCAACCAAGGTGAACATACTGTGTCCATGGAGGTCAACACACTTCCGTTCACGAGTTTATACTCTTCCTCCACATGATGCTTTCCAGGAATTCCACTCAGACCAATGCCCATGAACTGGACTTCGTGTGAAGGCTAATGAATAAATATTGAGTGAGAAGGGTGCGCAATCAAATTTTACAAACAATAGCATTTTTTAAATCCTAGAGGGAAAATCAATAACTTATTAATCAATCATTCTAGAGATCCTTTAAACTGAAGACGTGATAAACATTTTCTCAATCACTAAACTCTATTTCACAAAATAATGTATTTTGCGAGTTAGGAAAACAGTAAAATATTTTTCGTACAATTCAATAGCTAGAAAGTAAAACTAACTTATTACTTTCCGAACATGTACCATGTAAGGAAAGTATTGTAATCATGAAAAAATTCGAATTCGAGATTTTGGTGTATTTACACGTTTGGGGGTCTTCTAAATTCATTTATGCTATTTTTACGAGATGTATGTATGTATGTATGTGTGTGCGTGTGTGTGTATGTGTGTATGTGAGTGAACACGATAGCTCCTGATAGGAGCATTCGATTGAGCTAAAATTGGGTATATATGTTATAAACCACCGTCGCAAGACCGGTATGATTTTGGTGTGAATAGGACTTGTAGTTTTTCTACAGGGCTACGACAAAGATTTCTTTTACATTATGGCCTATGGGGAGGAATTCTTGAAAGTGCGCTAGCGTTTAAACGGTACATTCGATTGAGCTTCCATTTGGTATATATGTTTGAATTATTCATCGATTAAAATTTATTTAAATACTTGGTAATGATCTTAATCGTAAGTGTTCGGAAAGTCGAGTGGAGTCACTCCAGATTTTTTTTTTTCCTTTGAAGCACAGTTAATCCATAACTGTGCCTAAACATGCATAAAAAATATGTGGACAGCACGACTTCCTTCCACAAAAAAACTATTGGTGCACTTCATCTAAACCTATTTTGTTGAAAGAGATAAAATACTAAACTAATACCAAGGTTTAGCGATTTCTAGCCAAATATTTGAGATATCGCCAAGCTGGGCTTACTTTGAAAGATTTGTTTTTGGCATTTAATTGGGTGATATTTTGCCAAAAACCGACAAGCTTGAAGTAGTCTACGAGATTTTGGGGATAGCCAAAGTAGTCATTGACCACAGACTTCGGCAATTCCCAAATAAATTGAATCTATCCATACACATTAATGTATTTAAAGTCATTTGGGTGACCCTGTAAATAAATGACCCACTCGATTTCAATCAAAAAAGAGATGCACAGTCAGATGTTACAATATTTCTGAATAGAAAATTTAAACATTGTACGGTTGAAAGATTTTGGGCACGGACCCACAATTACAGACGTAATATATTCAAGATGTCCATAGACATAAATGTATTGAAATTCTTTTGGATGGTCCTGTAAATAAACTCTCCAGTAGATTGGAACTAAAATTCGAGATGCACAACTAGATGTTACAACAATCTTATATATGAAATTCCAACATTCTACAACTAATGGTTTTCGAGATATGAGAGTTAAGTACTCACACCTGTACACGAAAAGTCACCAAACTTGGCGACTTTTGCCGTAATTTTTGAGGGAAGCACATGACCGTGGTCGGACCATTACCTAACTTTATGGTAGAGCAGTCTTGTGCTTGAAATAAATGAATGTCTAAACCTGCCATTGACCGTAATGCGTTGAAATTGTGATAAAGAAAAATCGAACTCTGTGTTTTTGCCAAGATTTTTCGTGTATTTATTTTCAGCATGACGACTACTACTTCCATTGTCTTTCAACTACCACGCCGACATCTTTAAGTGCCTGAGATGAGCGAACTTTCTACGAGTGATGAATACTTGATTTCGTATAATCAGTGTGTCGCATGTGATAAAGAAAAATTGAACTCTGTGTTTTTGCCAAGATTTTTTTGTGCATTTATGCTTGCCGACTGCTACTTCTATTTGATTTCAACCAGTACGCTGACATCTTAAAGTGCCTGAGATGAGCGAGCTTGCTACTAGTGACGCATTGCTGATTTTGTGTAATTAGTGTGTGTGTGGCTGCGACAAAGAAAAAAATGTCATTTTTGTGAAAGTGAACCATAAACTGGAAACTTTGGATTGATGCATCTACAGTGCTGAATTTGAAAGGGACGAGTACTAACCAACAAATTACTACAAAATTTGTGCGATGTTTTCCATCAACAACCAAAGAATGCTAAAGTGGTAAATAGATTTAAATTCCAAATTCAGTGATTTTTTAAGAACAAGGAAAATTTCTTATTTTATACATATTTAAATAGCAATATGATTGAAGTAAATTGATGATTTTTGTGTGAGTAAATGTCGGAGGGGGGGGGGCGATATTGGGATATATCCTTCCCCCTCCGAAATTTTTGGATTAGTGATGAAATTCCATCTATTTATACACATATAAATTCATATCCCACCCCCCACCCACCCCGAAAAATTTTCCAGGCGCATATCCCATATTTTTTGTTTAGAAGAAGTAGAAATAAATTGATCACTATGACAGTTTGAAGTAAAATTTCAGTTGGTATTTTATCTCAGTGTGGAACAACTATTTTACTAAAGTTGAAACTCAGTTTTTGAAAATGTACAATTAAAGTCTCAAATAATGTGGTTTTTTGAATATACATTATCTTTTTGATCTCAAGTATGGTCAGCTTCAGCATTACTTTGAATTTCCTTTTTATGTACAAGACAAAACTAGTTGAATTTGTGCTCATAGTGTTTTAATTTTAATTTCTGAGATTGCAATGAGAATTTGAACTTTGTTACTCATCCTTGTATGTGTTTATTATAATAATCAAGAAAAAGGCCTTATAGTAATCTTAAAACATCACATTTTCTCTTAATAAAAGTAATTGGATTGAAGACCTGAGAATTTTTTTGTCATAGTCAGACTCCTTGTCTTTTTCTAGCTGACTTCTGATGGCTTAACTGGTACTTTCTGGTGAGTAACTCTCTAACACAACGCAATTTGTACTTGATAGTGAGAATTGTATTTCAGGATCATGGTCTTAGTAACTTAAGAATTTTTCAAGAATTGTATATGGACAGGTCAAACCTGGGTGCCACAGATTAGCTGCGGCTTTCCCTTGCTTGTAAGTTTTTCTCTAATTTATTTTTGCCTTCAAATATTTTTTTTTAATTATCGATTGGCTTTTAAAATTTTAATTCCTCTCATTATTTAATCTTTTAAACTCCCAAAATTCAATATTTTTAACATGCACCAAAATTTTTAACATGTGCTTTAATGAATTTTCTGGCCAGAGTGTAATGTATTTAAACTCTTTTGGGCAGTCGTGTAGATAAATTATCCAGTCAATTGAGACCGAAACAATAGGTGCAAAACTAGATGTTACAACAATCCTAAATATAAAGTTTCAACATTCTACGACCAATAGTTTGAGATATGCTAATTATATATGTATGTACAGACATCGTGGAAAGAGTGGTCAAAATTGATTCGCGGTTGGTCAAAATGGGTTGCACATGCATTTATATGAATGTACATACACATGTGTACGATGACATACATTTATAAATTCTTAAAAGTAAATTTAGAGGTAGTCAAAATCTGGCTGCCGAAATTTTTCGCGATCACATTACTTCCTTATACTCCATACAAGGGAGTAAAAGTTCCTCCACCATACAAATGCTAAAACTCTTCCTTCCCTCCCCTCGACATACTCTAATGAACAGGATTTTATAATTCAAACATTTTCAATATTGAGAATATGCATTCAATATTAAAATATCAATTCTACTCATTTTCCAGTAAGATTAGTTGCAATGCAATAAATCTGTCCATGTTTCATATGTAGATCCCAGTTTATGATTAAATTATTCGTTGTAACACACAGCCAAGTACTTATTACTTCATTAAATAAAATCATGAGGTTTATATGTAAATTCTTGATGCTATTCCTATTTGCTTTACAGAGTGGGCTTTTGGATATTTTTAGAGACAGTTTCAGCCCCATCCCAAGAGGCCTACAACTATTATTCTTGCAAAATAAAATCCATTTCCTTTAGATGGGGGCAAAAACTTTTTAGGGGGTGTTTACTTTCCCATTCCAACCCCTTACTCAACTATATCAATGGTTATTCATCCATTACCACTCAACCTTCCAAAATTTCGCATGCCGATAAGCTTAAAATTATTACAGTGACATCCATTTCAATATACCCCCCCCCATCTTTTTTTCATGTTTGAAGAATTAAACAAAGACATACTAAAAATAACATAGGCAATTTTAAAGATTATTACATTATGAAAAATTTTAATAGCATGAATTCTTTAAACTGCTAAAGAATGTTATGATACATACCTGAGCAAGGTGGATCTTTTGAACAATATGTTTCATCTCTGTCTGGACCCATGCAGTTACAGCTTCCATATCTAGGAACAGGGTTCCTGAAGTTCCTGTTGTGAGACTTGATAGCAATGCCACAAGATTGAGAACATGCTGACCATTCTGTCCACTGTCCATGCACTATTTATTAAAAAATGTTTAATTATCATTTAAGATTTAGAACATCATTAGATAAAAATATCCTGCATATGACAATGGTCTTCTCTCAAAGGACACAGATTAAAATACAGTCAACTACTAGTGCTTACAATTGTAATTAATAACCGTGAGGTAATATTCCTAAATAATCATTCTAATTATAAAAATGCATGTTTTTTAAAACACGAATAGCACAAAATGACATTCTGCGATTTTAATTTTTACAGTTTGTAAAAATTTTATGATCATAACATCGTGCAGTAAATTTAGAGGCCTATAAAAAAATGTCTGATGTAGAAGAAACATTTCACAATTAAAAACATACCTGTGCAAAAAAGAAACTTGTACCGAGGCACTTTCACAGGGTTTGCCTCGATTTGCAGTGCTGGAGATCATCCCATATTCTCTGTTGACACAACCATCTACGGGTGATCCACGTTTTATATTAGAACATGTAACCCAATGTGAGCACTTTTCCCAGCCACCATCCACTACGGGGGAAAAAAGGCTTTTAAGAATCCATAACTCGTTCAATTTAAAGAAACTATTAATAAACATAATAATCAATGTGTTGCATAATTTCAAAGCCATTTATTAGCTAATACACATGACAAATTCGCTCATTAACCTGCTCATTCTCATAATTGCACAGGCACAATGATGTTGCCACTGTAAAAAGACTACTTTTATACTAGCACATATAAAAAATATTTTCTTTGGGTAAATCTTTCTATTCATTTTTATTTTGATATTCAGACTGGATTTTCGTGCATTTTTATTATGCTGCCATAGTATGTACAGCAGTGCTGGGAGCGAGTCATGAAATAAGACCCATAAAACTTTAAAAACTAGAATTTTAACCAAGATCATCAATTTGACAACTAGAATTTTAGGAAAATATATGTACAGTAGAACCCCCCGGTTATCCAAAAAGCACGGGACAGCAAAGTTTTCGGTAAATCGAGGTACCATAAAAATTTTCGAATAAGCGAGAGTTATAAGGCCATGTTTATAAGCAATGTTAACATAGCTGCTGCAATAAATTCTATACAAAATATCAATATTTTACACTTATGTCATTTAGTATTATACATTTTATTATGCTTTTTCGCTTTAGCTGATTTTTGGATAAACGCGATTCAGATAACCGGGGTTCTACTGTATTAGATTATTAGACTAGTAGAATTTTAAGTATATATATATATATATATATATATATAGCTGATATAAAAATAGTATTTTAACCTGTGTACATAATAAAACACATGAAGTTCGGCTTAATATCAAACTAGCCTTTTGCATGTGGTTTTGGACAAGAGATAGGTTTTTGATCCCAATAAGGTCTAAGTGGATTTCGATGAGGGGCTGATGTAATCATTACATCCACAATACATATAGATCTATGTAGTGAACACATTCACCATAAATAACAATAAAATGTTTGAGCAAATATAGATTACATGAAATGACAAGTTTTAAATAAAATGATCAGGCTCCATTAATGTGACTGCAAATAGGGTGAAAATATTTAAAAGGAAATTGCAGCCCTCTAGACTACAGAGCCTTAGTTATTTAAGACATTCATTTTTACAAACATACCAATGAAATCCTAAAAATTAAACTCACCTACTGTTAAGTTTTGAAATGTTCACACCTGTGAAAATTAACCTTTAACATCGAGTTCTGTTCCAACACAAAGAATTCTGAAATTAAACAAAATCATTAAAACAAATGAAAAAGAGAAAATATCAGAACTGATTCAATAGATACATCAATAATAATTATGAAAAGAATATCAGCTCAAGACTAGAATAATTTATTAGATGTCTAATTTTAAAACCATAGTTAAAAGTTAAAAATAAATAAAGATTTATTTAATCAGTTTTGCTAATGGCTATGAATATTCACTACCTTAAATATATAATTTTTCATTTAAATAAATTTTATCAAAAAGTTAAAGACAGCCGTGGATCTAGCAAAAATACTTGTCCAACAAAATATTTTAGCAGAATTTCAGAAGATTTTATATGAAATATTATGAAAAAAATCAAACAAAAATTTATAAAATGTAAAAAATGTATCAACTTCTTAAATATTATGTAACTAATAAGTAAAAACAATATATACTGCAAATAAGACATATGACAGTTTTACTTGTATTAAAAATAGAAAGAAGTTTTCATTTAGAGAAAGAATTATTTAAGGCTTCAGGGAAGTATACATCTTCATGATTCACAGTGTTCTACAATAAAAATCTCAATAAATTTTAAGATAGTCACATCTTTCTCAAAACACTAATGTTATTTTAGCCATAGAAAACTACTAAATTATAATTTTTACGTATATGGAAATTAGAGGGATTATAGTGTGATACAGAGAATAAAAAAAGGCTCAAGGTAGCATAGAAAGTACAGCTTTAAACCCTAAACAAACAACTGTACGTCTGTTTGATATATTTTGCAGAACCCTGTATTTCTACATTTTTTCTTTTCTCCTGAAATAATTTTGAATCTCAGGAAAAACCATGATCAAACCATAAAACAAATACCGCGAAATTTGATTTTTTTACATGTACATAAATAATATATTTACCTTTGGTTCACCAAATTAAACAGTTATAAATACAGTAGAGAGCCAGAAATCCGCACAGCGTGGGACCATGGCTAGTGTGGATTTTAGGATTTTGGGACATAAAAGATAAATCATTACATTTCTAATTTTAAAAAAGTAGAATACAATTACAATGAAATAAAACAGACAAAAGTATTTCACTTATATTTTCACATTAAATACAAAAACATAGGAGAAAAAAGAAAAAAATTGCATGAAGACTAGTGAAGCAAATGGTTTCAAAATTTCCTTTTTCTAATTTTGAAAGCATGTTTTATGGTGATTTATTTTAAAATATTTTTTTCTACTTTCAGTTTTTTTTCCCTTTCTTTTCTTTATTAATTTTTGCAAATTGTATATTATCATTAGTTCTTGTTTTGTTACAGAACTTTGCTGTTCTAAAAATTTAAGGTATTCTTCTCCTAACTTTAAACTTTAATCAAATGGATTTTATTATTACCCAAGTTTTCATCATCAGAATCATATTTATCTGGATTCAAGACACTTTTGAACAATTTCCAATTTCATTATTTACATCAGAGAAGGTGTGCGAATTTCAGACGTTTGCGGATTTTAGGTCGGCGGATTTTTGGCTCTCAACTGTATTTCAAAATCATAAAATAAGCAATTGCAAAATCTAACAAATCTTACAGTTTCTTTAAGCAGTCTTTTTCCTTTTCACCTCCTTTTGGGAATATTTGTAGTTTCTCAAACAAACAACTCAGGCGAATTTGACGAAGTGACTAGCTTACAAAGCTCTCCTTCTATTGTGCAACAAATATTATAACATTAATTTCATCATGGCACTTTGTGGACACAATATCAATGGGACCCAACCTATGAAGAAAAAAAAATTGTTTATTAGAGCTAGACTAGGAGAAGGGGATCATAGAAATGAAGAAGTAAAAGAGAGGGCACTTTTCTGCATTAATGAAATATTCAGAATTACTTCCACCCTGACACTAAAAAAAAAAAAAAAAGCAAGATAATGTTTAGAAGTTATTAAAGAAAAGAAAACACTACTCCATGTTATATGACTGAAAAAATAAACAACGCTAATTTAAATTTAAGTGAAATAAATAATGAAAATAATGAAATCATTGTTTTGCAAGAAATAAAATGAGACAGAATTTACAACTTGTAAATTCTGTCCAAAACTAAAATAAGTATTTTTAAAATTTATTCTATATAATTATGGAGACTAAATTCTATAAAACACAAAATACTGAAAGATGGTATTTAGGAGATTTCTCATTATATTCCATAGAGCAGAAATATACTAACACATGGCACTTTATGAGGAGAGGGTATTGCAATTGCAAAATCTTGCATCACTTTACCGTAAGTAAAATATCGTAAACGCAATCCCTCAATCTTCAAGAAAAATCAGGATATATTTGGGACGGTTGCAGGTAAACAGTAAAAATATGTAAAATACTGTTTAAACACCCACAAGATGACATTGTAAAAATCATTTGTTCAAATCTCCTCTTTATTTTTTAGTGTAACGAGTTCTTAAAAATCTTCATTTTCAAAGCTGATGCCATATATGATAAGCATCTGCTATGGAAGCTTCGACTTTCAAACACAATTTTTAAAAATAATTTAAAATTTTTTAGTGTATCTTCTAATAAAACTATGTTTTAAGTAGGTAGAAAATTTATTTGAGCATCCAAAATATGCTAAAAGATTTGTTTAATTAACTAAGCTTTTAAATTTAAACTAAAATATTTTAATCTAAAATAGGAAACTGCATAATTCATTAAGATATATGCAGACAGATACACAGGGTGTCTGCCAGTGTCAAACAGTATCATTAGTAGATACACCAACATTAAAAATGTTGCTAGTTGAGCAGTGACGTAGCGAGGGGGGGGGGTTTGGGGTGTCAGAACCCCTCCTAAAATTTAGCAGAGTTCTATTATTGACATGAAGAACGCAATCCATAATGTAGATTATCCGTTACATCAGTGCCTGAACCCCCCTAAAATTTTTCTCTGGCTACGCTACTGTAGTTGAGTAGTCATTTTGTTAATTTAGTTGCCAAAATAGCAGCATTTTTACATGATTTTGTAGTTAAGAAATAAACATAAATATTTGTAGTTAAGCTAAATACATCATATTTAGCTTCATTTAAGAATGAATAAAATTAAAAAACTTCATGCATTATATAACAGAGCATGTAGTATTTTATTTAAAATACAGAACAGTCCCTCTAATATGCACAGGTTGGACTAAGGGCTGAGTGGATTATAGAATTTTGCAGATTATAGGTTATCTGGTTAACACCTGGGGGGGGGGGAATGTGTATTTTACTAAAAAATATTGACAACAGCACACATATAATTAGAAAGAACTGAAACCAAACTGGCAGTAATAGTTATTTTGTAATATATGAAAAATATTTTTTTTTTTTTTTTGTAAGTTAAAAGGCTATGTTTTAGTTGTTTAATGACATTTGAAATTGCACTTGACATATTTTGTCTAGCAGCTTATTAATAGATATTCATTTGTGCTTGCAGACATTAGTTTATGTGTGTTTATTAAAAGTAATTGTATTTATCAGTTTGTTTCTGCCCATAACAGATATTTCTCTAGAGTAATGCAAAATTATACTTAATGAAAATCTAATCCCATGTCTTTCCATGTATCTGTACAAATAGTGAATTTTTACAAACGATTATTCTAATTATTAATATAAATAGGCCAATATTTGAGTGGACCTCTTTTTCTGGTCTTTATTTTCACGAAAGTGAAAGTTTCATGAGTCTTTCAGAGTCTGTAGAAAATCTGAAATGTAAGACTATTTGTTTACATGTAAAATATATTGCAGATTAGAGGGAGTGTGCTGTAATACGGTTTTAATAAATAGATGAAAATGTTTGATGAACGACCAACTGGAACTTTAAAATAGGGATGTAACTGACATCCGGCAAGTATCCGGTATCCAGCCGATTTTTCAAGATTCGAAATACGGTTGGATACCCGAATCATAACTACCAGATATTCGGCTATGTGCTATTAAAGTTCTATCTATAATATGCATGGGACAGGATGGAAAATTATATTTGAACATTCTTGATAGTGATAATTAAAGCAGAGAAATGTATTTTTTAACTGAAAAAACAACATATTAAACACGGAAAATGGATTGTTCAAAAATACACAATCTCAACATTTGTTCAGTAGATTTTCGGCACATTTATAACTAGTTAAGCTAATATTTTGAGTTGATTTAATCTACAACGTGCTGCTTAGCGGACATTCTCTTAACTTAAAAAAAAAAAAAAAAACTTAAGCACATCTCATGTCGTGTCTATGTGCAAATTTGGAGATGATCATCTCATCCTTTTCAGCTGTAGACTGCTGTTTATAGGAGAAGTTTAATTATAAGCACTGTGCAGAGGAAGAGTATCATTTGAAAAATATGTGCATTCATTGTATGTGATTTCTCTCATGGTAATCTCAGAAATAATGTAATTTTACACTCTCTTCTCACAGAGTTTCTCTAATATTTTTAATTTGCTCCGGAAATCTGATAATTAACAAAAAACCTGATTATTCTGTCTTCAAAATAATCAACAGAGGCAGGGAGAAATTTTCTACCTTCATCCTTTTCTAATTGGCAATCTTTTACTGAGAAATCCTTTATTGAAGTCTCCAATACCTAATGATTAAAAATTAATCCTTTTTTTTACATATTACTTTTTAATTGAATTTAGTTATTTAAAATCATTTGATTTTCTGCATGTTTCAATTGCTTATTAAAGTTAAGTCAACTTAAAATATGTACATTTAAAAAGTGCGAAATAATTTATTAATGAAAATCATAATATGGCTGCTTGTGCAGACAGCCATGTTGTAACATGGTATTTTACTAGTTTTAAATAGCTGTTTTACTAGTTTAAAATAGTTGTTTTAGTTATTACTACTACAGAATTGTGTATGATTATCACTCCATACATAAAGTACTTTGACTAATTTTTTTTTTTTTGTGTGTGTGTGTGTGTGTGAGAATGTCAAAATCAAGAGTAAAAGTGTTGTCCTAAAATCTGTAAACTAATGTGAAATGATTTTTATACATCCCCCCCCCCCTTGTGGTTCCATATAAATTTTTGTACTGTGAAAGAATGCTTATATATTTTAGAAGCTAAACAATTAAATAGATCTAATTTTGTGTTTTAACTTGCAGTTTTAAAAAATTACTTTGATTTAAAAAATTTCATGTATAAACCTGAAAAATCCCATTTCATACCTGTTTGAAACTACAAAAGAAAGCACGATCATTTCGGGGGGCTTGGAGTTAAAGAGGAGTTTGGAGCTCATACAATTTATTGAGCCACGCCCCCCCAAGGCTAGGCATAGTTAGTTCTTCTATGGGGAGGAAATTAACTAACACAGGTGCCTCCTCCATATTTACTATTCATTTCTACAAGAAAATAGTATGAAAATGCCACTTTTTATTTGAAACCGTCGACCAAGTTGCCTTATCTTTAAATCAGATTTATAAGTCTCCTTTTTAGTCGCTGGTGGACAAGTTGAACTATTACAACAATGTTAAAAAGCAACACAGGAGCAAACACATTGAGGTGTCTATCAACATTATTGGAAAAGGGCCCAGTAGATTTGTGGTGTACCAACAATTTTGGTCTCTAGCATTTTACAGCAGAAAAAAAATATGAAGGATTTTTCTTGCATACAATTATAAAATGAATTTTAAAAAACCTTACTGGTATCCGATTTGATATTAATTATACTACATTTACTTGAAATACTAATAAAATAGCATTTAAGGATTGCTCTGAACATTTCTTAATTAGAATGCTTTTTTATTCATTTTAATGAATAATATTAAAATTATTATAACAAATTCTGCCACTTCATATCTGAGAAATAGTGTGCTACAATCTTCATTAGATAATGTCAATAAATATTTCACTAGCATACTTTCAAATGCCTGTGTTTTTAGGTAAATTTGACATTAAAAATCAATCAAACCCAAAACCTCTCAAATTAACAAGTTCTACTGCAAGTGAGTTTTCCAACGTTGTATGATTCAATATGACTCCGTTCGAAAACTACTGCGAGAAATAACTAGACTCAACTACTCAGGGTCAGAATGCGACATCATACATTAAAAGTTGCGTGAAACTTGTAAACTCTGCAACACAATTTAATGTCCTATTCGCAATTTCAGCTATTCTAAATAGTTCCTCGAGGTTATACAGCTTTATGTTTTACACGAGACAACCATGGAGGTAAATATTTATATTGGGACAGGTTGGATATTTTCCACCATGCCGAGAGGAAAAATTTTGCAGTCAATCTAAATAAGTCAATCTGTCAAGACTTATCCTTAAAAATATATGGAGAGCTGTTTTAATGGAAATGCATAAATTCTAAAGAATCAAAGAGTAGAAAGGCACCATTGGTTTAAAATATTTAATCTATTTCTTTAGATTGAGCATTAAAGAGGGAGAAACGAAGATAGATAATATAACTAATAGATAGCATAAGTAATAGGTAGTAATAGTAGATTTGTTAGGTTAAAGCACAATATATCACGGTAATAAATATTTCGAGAGATTAAAATTGTTCTATTCATCATTTTTCAATGCGCGTGATCCTCTTACATCTAATTAAACTATAATCCTATGTTGCATTAATATATCCCGCGGTAGTTTCAACAAAAGGACTACTTTCAACTTTGTTTTTTTTAAGATTTTGTTTTCGCACAGGTACGATTATATTTTAGGAAGACATTCGTTTCCTACCATGCAAAGAACAGGCATGCAGCTACTATATATATAAATTCGTTTTTCAAAATGTACCAAGGTAGAAAAGTACATAAGCCCATAAGTAAGTACATAAAAGTAAGCAAGTTACCAGAATGAAATTCAAAATATTTTCTATACCTTGAAAACAATCCTTGTAGCAACTGAACATTTGCTGGCCAAGTAACAAAAAATTCTGCCTTTGTTTTCCCAGCTCTACCAATAAAGTGGAATGAAATGTATGCATATTTTCGAGTACTGCCACATGTTTTAATAGCTCTGAAAATGAGAAGTTTTAAGATCTGTGAATTACTTTGTCAAAATAAATGAATTCATCCACTAATAAAAAAATTCAAAATGAATACTAAAATATAGGATAATGATGGATATGTTATGTAAAAATCAACTCGGGATATAATTTTTTTGTTGTTGTTTATTGAGTTATTTTTCAAAAATGACATGGTAATAATTTTTAAAAATTTTAGACAGGTGATTGTCAATTACAAAGGACAAAAAGTTTTTGCTCGAAACAGCTGTCTGGTTGTTGAAGTCAATTTTATGTATAATTAAGTTTATATTTAAGTTGAAGTAAGTTTTTTTATTATATATGCATACTCATTTTTGCATATTTGAAATGAAATTGCTTTCATCAAATAAGATATTTAGAGCTTGTGGATTATTTTCGTCTCAGTCAATACTTCTTTTGAGTTTATTAAATTTAAGCAAAAATTAAATAGTTTTTTTTCTGAGTAATGAAAGCCAATTATGGTATTATGAAACTATTAAAAATAAACAGTTTTTAATAAAACATCACTCAAATGACTATCATATGTACATTAAGAGACTTACTATTGTATTCCAGTTTTTCTGCATGCAAAGCAATAAACTAATTTTTTAAATATTACAACAATGCTTAAACTGGTTTATTAAAAAATGGAGAACAATTTCTAACCATTAACACAAGGTTGCCACCTATTAGATTTATGAAACAAAATTCCCCGATTTATCCAAAAATTTTACAATAAATTTCCTAACCGCATTACTATACACATAATTCACAACAGTTACATCAATACAGATCATTAGTATCTCTTAATCATATTTAAATCATTCCCCACTTGTGGCAAACAGAAAATTGTATAAAAATAAAAGCTAATTTTCCAGATCACAGAGTTTCCAGGTTTCCAGGGAAATGAAATTCCTCAAATTTTACTGTCAAAATAAAATTCTAACTATTACCCAACCCAGAACTATCAAAGAAGCCTACCTACTTACATCAATGGTTGAATCAGACGACTTCTAAGGTATGCTAGTTGGCTTAAGAGCAACTTCAAAGAGGATATTGAGATAGAAGTTATGATCAACTGGAAAGCTGGTGTTCAAGCAGTGTTTAGTATTTAATGGGAAAAGAATCTTGACCATAAAAATGGCTCATCTACTAGAGTGCAGTCATTTGTAAATAATATAAATCAAACTTAGTTCTTTGAGACTTCTATGATAATTCCAGATGGGCAAAAAATTCCGAGATTTTTATATTTTCTCAGCCTGCAAACACTAATTCTATTTTATGATAACACAAAATTTTAAGAAAATTAGGACATCTTAAAAACAATTTATAAAAAATTAAGAATTTTAGGAAAATTAAGACAACCTTGACCCCAATATTCAGCATTAGAGGGAACAACAACATAAAAACTGAAATATTACACCGAGTCAGAAAATTGGAAAACATCCGCTTCCAGAGTTTCTACTTTGCTTCAGAACCGACACAAATGAGATCGGCGTTGAATCAGTCTGGTTTCAAAAGTCGTTCCATCTTTCAGGAATTGAGTTGCTCAATTTGAGATTTAGTAGATTGAAATGTAATAAATCTAAACATGTTCTAGAAAAAGCTTAGAAGTAGACTTTAATCTACTAAAAATACACATACATAGCTGGACTAAGAATGTCAATAAGAGTCGAGTGTTGCCATTTCACAGTGAATAATAGTGTTGGCACTATATCAGAATATATGACACTGGTGTACAAGTTTGTGTGATTATGGCAACACTAGGCTAGGGCGATCTGCCAAGGATGGAGGTTGCCTTGGCAGGAAGACTTTCTAAGTAACATACATGTTACATCTGGTGAAAACCTACCAAACCTCCAGACGGTTAGATCAACAGCCACAGATGGGCCCAAACCCGGGACCTTCACACTTTGGCTGTCTACCATTTTCGTGACATAACCACCACTGGTGTACAAAATTGTACCAATAGAAAGCATATTTTGAGTGTAAGCCGAATTTCCTAAATTGGTTTCATTTTTAAAGCATTGTTCTTAATAAAAAATTGCATGGTGCAGTATATAACAATGACTTCTTATATTTTGAGTTGTAGGCATTTCGAAAGCTAATTACTCACTAAACTGAAATGAGTTGGTTTTTACTCAAATACTCTTAAGTGGGTGTGGTAAAACTAAGCACATGGATAATTTTTACTGTCTTAGGCAAAGTTTCTTCTTATAATTAAAAAAAAAATTATACTATCAATGTAATCTTTTTCAGCCTTCTCCCCTCTAAAGAACTGGGATATGCAATAATTTTAAATTTTAGCGAATGGTATTTTGGACACTTCCAGTTATAATGCATTTTTTATATGCATGTAGATTTGTCATAAATACGTGTACATTTATTTTTTGTTTCATTTATTGTGTGTATTAAAATATTAAAATAACAATCAGTACTGTATACATTTGCTTAGTTTACATAATGTATACAGGATTACATATTTATGTAACACAAATTAGCTTTTTAATTAACAATAAAACCCTTTAGAGTGATAAACTGAGTGCACAATAATTTTTCTCCTTAATTAAAATAAATTGTTCTAAATTCATATTATATTCTGTAAAAAATAAACTAAGATTTTTACTTCTTTCTCTTTTTAAAAAACTTCTACTTGAGTAGAATTGTCAATGTTCATACACAAAGCAACACAAATGTAATAAGGGACAATACAATAGCAAGTACAGATCGTGTATTTCTGTGTGTGGGGGGTGTGCAAAAAAAAAAATACTGATCTAAACAAAACATACAGGGTGTCCCAAAAAGGTGGTAATGGATTTTTTTTTTCTATTGCAGATAGTGGACTGTGCAAATTGAAAAAACGTTCAAAATATGATAGGAAATAGGATTCCGTCAAGAAAAACTTCGCTAATTTTCAAAAGTTACACTTAATAAATTTGTATGGACCCCCCCCCCCCATACAAGAACATTGCCACTTTGTAAAGTGTGCCCCATACACGAATGAAGTGGTGATGTATCATATTTGAACTTTTCCTCATACACAGTGTAGCAGAGACAACTTTGAAGAAATATGATTGGGAACTATACATGATATTGAATGTAAATGTTTATTGCAGGAGTGGAAAAAAAGATTTGCTGTCGTAATTTCTGTATGCCCCCGAAATTCAATCATTCAACATGTTTTCTTCCCTTCGAGAGCCATTGAAAAGTGGTTTAAGTCAGCATTATATTTATTTTCATAACGGACTCTTTTCATATCTTTAAGGCATAGTTCTCAAATTTTGTATGTCAATTCATTAGTGTATGGGGCACATTTTACTCATAGGGTGCAAATTTAAAAGGTAACTTTTTGAAAATTTATGAGAGGAATTTTTTCTTAACGGAGTCTTATTTCCTACCTTATTTTGAACATTTTTTCAATTTACACTGGCCACTTGGCTCTAACAGATAATGAATTAAAGCTTGTTATCACTTTTTTGGGACACCCTGTATAGTAAAGCAAAATGTTGCTGATTTTTGGGGAGTGGAGCTAAATTAAAAAAACACTTATCTGAACTGAACAAAATGTTACCGTGAATTTTGTTGGGGATGGGGACTAAAGCCTTCAAGCCTTTTATCTGAATGTATGACTGCCTGTAAGCTTCCTATCCTTATGTCTAGAATGTGAGTGGTTCCCACACTTTTTCTTTCTTAGAACCAAACTATTGTCAGAATACTGAAATTTGTTTTCCTAATACTATCGAATCCTATACTATATACCAAAAATTGAGTGTAATATTTTAAATATGAATAACAGGGAGGATCGAATTTTTTTTTTCAAAATCTTTATCTCCTGAGGTCTCAAAAGTTGTATATTGATATGAATAAGACATGTGTAAAATTTGAATGTTTTACAACTTCTTGGGGTCGCACGTCGAGTTTGAAATCTAGAATTTTTTTTTAAATATGACTTCTTTAAAAAAATCTACCCCAAAAAAATTCTTTTCTGAATTATTAGGCTCCCGATATTTTAGAAGTTGTATATTGTTATGAATAAGACACATGCAAAATTTGGAGGGGCTACAACAATTTCTAGGGATTGCACATCGAGCTTGAAATCTAAATATCTGAAATATATACTTTTTTTTTTTTTTTAAATTATGTAGAAAGCAAAGTTCATTTGTTAAAAATAATTTGGTCCTTTTATATGTTAAAAGATATTCAGAGAAGCTCAGTAAATCCCATAAAAAAAAATTTAAGAATAGTTTGATCAATGCACCCCTTATGCTGTAGACAACTAGTGGCAATTTGCCTGCCGAGTGATGGAGAAACATATGTGTTCAGTTAAACCAGGCACAAGATATTTCTTTGAAACAGGCATTTAGTTTAACATTTTAGACAGATGTTTTCAGTTTACTTCCAAAAACACTAAGGGATGGCTGCCTTGCACTGCTACGATTCTGATTAGAGTGAAACTGTCTGCAGCGAGACATGAAACAAAATCGGCATTCCTAGAAGAGCTGGGAATATCGAAAGAATTACCTTGCACTAAGTTAGCAACCCAAGGAGACTTACAAAAGAGTAATATAGAAGTAGGAGTATGAAAAAATTCTGAATATCAGGCAGGATCCACCGGAAGGAGAAGTAGATGTGGTGATCAAAATACAAGCCAAGAATAAAGGCCAGTATCCCCACTGTGCCAATCCAAAGAATTCAAGAGAATAAATTGTTAGAAAAGATCATGAGCAAGTTCTGCAGCTAAAAAAAAAAAAAAATCTTATGTTAGAGGCTGACAGAAGGAATCGCTTATGAAAAAAATTGGGAAACTCTTACCGAGCTATTGAATATTTCAACTTGCAAATGTACTGATTTTTCCAGAGCAGGTGAGGCTCAGAGAAGTCCATACCTTATACAGAACGGGAGTCACTGGCAGACCAGAGGAGAGTAACATGTGTGACAATAGGTGGAATTAAAAAGAAGTCTATGGAGAACGAGAAAAGAAGTTGAGAGGTTGGAAAGAGAAATTGTGAGTGATGGAAAAAGTGGTGAAAGTCCCAATATCCAGTATATGTCTCAACTGTAGTCAATGACTTAGAAAGAGAAAATAAGGAAAGAGAAGTGCGAAAGTCTAAAGAAAACACCAAATGCCTATCGACAGTCACTTTGGGAGACGCATTCGCAAGTGACTGTTGCAGACTTCGGAAAGTACTGAGATTTTTGTTTCAACTGCAAAGTTATTTCAGATTGGGCAGTAGAGCAACTAAGCTATCATCTTTACTTCATAATCTGGAATGCGCTCGGAATGCAGATGGAGAGAAACCTTCTGAACTGATTCTCGACCCATACAAAGTTAGAGGAAGGCTGAGATGATTCGCAGTAAGTTACAGAAAGAAACAAATGGCTTTAAAAATTTTTGGTTGGATTTTGTTTTGATAGGAGGAAGAACAGAACGAGATACGTAGAAAAATTTGTTGGTGGCAAATTACACCCAAGTATTTGCCACAAAGAATATATTTTGTGGATAATGGAACTTGGTTCAACCTACTTTGGCCATGTGTCACCATCTCATTTTAAGAATTTCCAGAAGCTTGGAAAATAGGCGAGCTACTGTACTTTCTTTAAATGAAATAAAAACCTAATCTTACCCGATTCATACAGACCAATTACACTCCTTCCAAACCTAGGAAAAATATATGAAAAGCTTGTTTTAAACCGCATAGAATATTCATTGAAAGGGATCAATAAAATTCACCCAAATCAACACCGTTTCATCACTGGGAAAAATACAGAAAATGCATTAAAACCGTTAATAGAAGTAATAAAAGATAATAGATTTAAAAAATACTACACAGGGAATGTATCAATCGACTTTACAAAAGCTTTTGTTTTTTGACCTTGGCATAAAATAAACATTCAGCAAAACTTGGAACTATCAATTGATTTGACAAATATTATTATATCCTTTTTAGTAAGAGATGTGCAATAGTAAACTGGCAGAATCCAGATTATATACATTATCAAACAAAGGGATGCCAACAGGACTCATGTTTAGGCCCCTTCCTTTGGAAAATAATGTTGAATTCACTTTTAATGTCATTTAGTCATCAAAATGTAACACTACTAGCTTTCGCTGATGATTTCTAAGTTTAGGAAGGGGCCAATCGCATAATGTTCTTGAACAAAATGTGAATACCCCACTTAGTATAATATATTAATGGTCATCAGATAACAGCTTAGCAATCTCAGTAGATAAATGTGTATTGTTATCAATAGAAAAACAAAGCATTACAAAGACATTCCTATGTTAAAATTAATAATATAACTGTACCATACACTTCTAAATTTAAATACTTAGGTGTTATCTTACATAGCAAACTAGCTTGGATTCCACATTTAAAATACTTTAACAATAAGATAAAAAAAAGGTACTGGTGTGTTTAGTCTAATTTTCATCAACCATGAAAGTGGTATCTAAAAGAGAATTCTAAAAATTTGGTATAAATCTACTTTAGAAAGAATAATATATGCCTCATCATGCGGGTTTCTCTCATTAAATGTATACTGTAAATGTCTTTAAATCCATTCTAAAAATCTGTATGCCTATTATTTATCATGCGTAAATATAGGAAAATATCTACTTCATTACAAATATTAACTGGCATAGCTCTCATTCACCTTACAATAGTAAAAGAATTGATTATATTTTTGTGAAGGGGCCACAAAATGAGCCCAATTTTCTTCTGCATCGACCCCTGTAATGGTAATGAAAAATTAAAGAAAAACAAAATCTGAAAGTATTTTTTTAAATAAAATTTTACACTTACCTCTGATCACTTCTGACAATTTCTTTACTCAAAAGAACAATCAATTCGAATACTTCAGTTATGGCTGTTGCCAGCTTCAATTCTATAAAACAAGTTACAACTGGATGCTTCTTCGATTTAGGTAGATCGCTTTCCTGAAAAAGGTTTGAGTAAATTTCCTATAACAATTCAGAATGGATTACATTTATTAACATTCAAACAATGGCTTTTTTTGCTATGCAATACCACTTCTCTAGTAACTTGATAATATTTTCAATAGATCATTTACAGTAGTGTTTTCCAGCCAACGGTTCATGGATCAGCTTACAGGACTTCCAGTCCACAGATAAATTTAAAATGTGATTGTCTTTTCTTAAGCTACTCAAACTTCTCCACTACTTACCACAAACACAAACCTACAAATATAAGCAATGTGCAAATCAAGAGAGATAAATGTTTTTAGACTTATGTATGTCCCAATATATGAAAAAGGTTTCCCCCCCCCTCCCCATCGTGCCAATCTGCAAAACACTTTTCTCAACTTCACCAGTCCACATGTGTTAAAGGTTGGGATTCCACTTAACCACTCAAGCAATCTTATTGTTGCAGGTTTTCCAAACATTTATTCAAAAAGTTCAATATGTGTGTGTGTGTGTGTATACATGCAGACTTGCCAACCTGGGAAAATCAAAATGTGTAAAACAGCGCGCAAACAGAAATTTCGACACTTTTTGCTATACAACGCGTGAGCGTTATTTTTTACCTTTCACCATATAATGCACGAGTATTATTTTTTATGCATTTTATATCACAATTATTTGTTTTAAGTATTAAATAAAGCTAAGAACAATAAAAGAAAATGAAGTTGTTGAATAAAAGGCAAATCAATTAATACACCATTTTCCAGATTTCTTGTGACTAACAATTTATTAATTATAATCACTTAACATGCTTGAAAAACTCTCATTTTGACTGTGCTGACTTCAAAGAAGCAGCAGTAGCTTTTTCTGCTTAATTCAGAAAATCTGAAGTAAAAATCTTTCATAATAAGAAGGCTTTCCAAAATCTTACTAGACAAGTTGCACCTGAATTAATTTCTGTTTTTCTGAATAATACTGAAAACCCTCTCACATTCAACATAGTCAGCTGCTGAAATAGGAACATTGTATTCGATCAAGAAATATGTAAATAACAGTTCTGCATGAATAACGTCCGACTGTCCCAAGGGCGGATTAAAGGGGGGGCGACCGGCCCCTCAGAAAAAAGAAATTAATGTAAAAGATCCTAAATTGCTTCCATAAAATGGATGCATATAACAATCTTCTAACTTCCCACCCCCGAGAAACTTGCATTAATCTGCCACTGGACTGTCCGTCCTCTTTGAAAAATGTTTGTAGACTTTTACTGCTGTTAGCACGTTTCGCATTTTCACTGTGTTTTGACGAACTCGAGTGGCGAGAAATGTCATACTTTCCTCCATGAGAAATGCTGAAATCACTCCGGCACACGTTACAATAAGCAAATTTCGCTCCTTTGACATATGATACTATATATACCCCAAGGGTTGCGCTGGCTCTTTTTAACATTTCGCCAAACTAGATTTTTTTCGGACATCATTAAGAAAAGCAATTGTCAATATTTTCGCCCAAACGTATTTTCTTTCGCTAAACTAATTTTATTTTCTCAATTTGCGACGTTGCCGATCGGCAGCGCGACCCCTGTATACCCATTCTTTGCTATAACTTTGTTTAAAAGTTTATAAGTTATGCTGTGCCAGTGATCATTTATCGAAAATAATCCTCAGAAAAGCAATCGAAGTATGCTCATACTACCGTCTGCGTCTACCACTTAACCGCAAAGCGGGCGTGGCGCGCGCTGATGGCTGATAACGAAGAACACCACGTGAGACGCACAAGTCACAGGAGAAAGACCTACTCCCTAGTAAACAATTCTCCCATTCGCTCTACTCTATGACGTCATGACTGGATAAACCTATTAAGAAATACTCGGCGTCGCATGTGGAAAAAGATTTTTTTTCTTTGCCTCAGTGGCAACAAAGAAAAATATTTTGATGCGCATTGTGTCAACATGGATGTGCGATGTGGATCATGGTGCCGATGCTAACACTTAGATCCATATTGAAAAGGCAAAAAGGTCCTAACATAGAACATCATTTCAATTTAAAACCTAATACATTTCTTTTTAATATCAATTTCACTTTTAAAGACATATACACAAGTTAGGAAGAAAATATCCGGAAATGCGTAAAAAAAAGCGCTGTATGCGTAAAAGCGTAAACAGCAGTCGAAATGCGCAAATTTTACGCGTAAAGCGTAAAAGTTGGCAAGTCTGTACATGTGTATACAGGACACTCCCTCTAATCCGCACAGGTTGGAACTAAGGGTTGTGCAGATTATAGGTCGTTTGATAAACACTGGAAAAAATGTGTATTTTACTAAAACATAGTGGCAACAGTACACATTTAATTAGACAGATCTGAAACCAAACTGGCCGTAATAGTTATTTTGTAATAATAAATGAAAAATAATATAAAACATTTGAAATTTCATAGCACAATTTTGTACAGTAGCTTATTAATAGGTATTCTTTTGTGCTTGGAGACACTAGTTTATTTATGTATGTTTATTAAAAGTATTCAATTGTATTTACTAGTTTGTTTCTACCCATAAAAGATATTTCTGTAGAGTAATGCAAAATTATACGAAAATCTAATCCCATCCCTTTCCATGTATCAGTACAAATAGTCATGGACGTACCCAGAAAAAAATTTCGGGGAGGGTCCAAAAATTTTGGAGGGGGTCCAAACGGTGAAAAAGGGAGAATTTTCCCACAAAAAGACTTCATCATTCTTATTTTGCTAACAAAAATTGAAATTTCGGAAGGGGTCCGGATCCCCTGGACCACCCCCCTGGGTACATCCTTGTAAATAGTGAATTTCCACAAATGATTATTCTAGATACTCATAAAGCTGAAATTATTGATGTCATTGATGGTAAACATGCATACATTTTCGGCATCTCTCAGTGGGACAGTCGGCTGAACTCGTTCCTATAAGGACATCGAAAATGAAGTGTTACCTATCTTGGTCTTTGTAGTTTTAAAGCCAGATTCGATGGATCTAGCGTTAAAATAAAGCCAATCTGGCATCTTGGGCAACGTTTCACTTTACCACCAACTGATCTACGGATTTACTTTTTTAACGGCAAATTCATCAAATTTCACCATAAACTAAGCTGCATTAGCAGGCGACTGTGTACTTGAAATTAGTCCTCTAAAGTAAGGGACTATGTCTTGACTCTTTCTTCTGCTACACTCATGTCTATGGCCACCGCAAACAGTAAATTTATCTAAAACAGGCCTTTATAAATTTGATGGTGAATTTACTTTCAAATATGAAGACTTATTAAACTGCGATTGCTATTGAATTAAATTGAAATTTTTTTTTCATGTCAAGCAAAAACCTATTTATCATCATGCAAAACCAACCCTCTCCAAAGTGATTAATTTCTACCAGCCGTGGTGGCTGGTAGGGCTTATTTTTTACCAGCCAAATTTGTAATAAAGATAGAAGCATTCAATTTATTTTAGCAACTTAATTGATCGTTACAAGTAGACAGAAAGAATAACTAAAAAAAAGAAAATGATAAATTTGAAGATTTTAAATTATTTCATTTTAATTATGTTTATTGTTTATTTCAACTTTTTTTACTGTGAGATAGCCACTGGCAGTCACTAACGAGTATATGTATTATGCCGTTTTTTCCCATCTTTTGTTTCATTTGAAGGGAAGCAGGGCTCGGTTGCAATTGAAACCCTCATTGGTCATATCCAAGTGACCCCGCAATCGCGCTGCTCCCCTCCCCCTCCGCCCTAAGAATTCTACTCGTGTGTTAAATCTATGCCTCCGCCTTCATGTCCGGTGCAGACAGAAGGGGAGAACAACCAGTTCCTGAAAGGAGGAAGCTAATTTTCCGGGATATCGGATTTCAGGGTGTGTAGGGGAGTAAAATTCAGCACTAGAGCTCGTAGAGGTCGGGTGTCGACGAGGAAGAAAAACTCTTGTCTTTTGAGCGTCACTCGCCACAATGGCGAGTGGACCTAAACTTTTACCAGCCAGTAAGGATTCTTTAATCGCCATTTGGCGAGTGGCAAGCGACATTCGCGAGGGTTGTGCAAAACCCTCCAAAACCCATACACACATAATTTTTTTAATGTGTATATGGCAGTGAAATATTCCAATTTCGTACCAATTAAGGATATCAAACAATTTATTTATACACGACTTAATCCTCCAATAGAAAGCATTTGAGGTTTTAAACATCTCTCTTGGCTGAACTGCTATGGGAGCGTGTGCGTTAATAGGTGCTGGTGCCCGTAAAGTCTGTCCTTGGCTCCAATGTCCATCTTGTCTAGAAGGATACCTCTACTGCCGCTGTCCGTGTGCTAGTTCTCTAATCTGCTATTGGTTACACATTAAGACACCATAGAGGACAGTGCTGGGCTGCTTACTAGGTGACCCATATTGAAATGGCCAACATCTCCCAGCCGTGGAGTAACCAAAACTACGGTCAGCAGGTGACCCGGTTATAAGAAAGAAAAGCATACTTTTTTCCAAGGTTAAAGCTATAATTTAAATGATAATATATATCATTTTGCGGAAAATATGTGAAAACTGAAAACTATTTTTCATACTTAATCTAAATGAATTATTTTTAATACACTTTCAGGCACGAGTATTTAATTCTTACATGATCACCTGCTCACTACTGTGGCAGTAAATGTATGATTTATGTAGTAATATAGCCATTACAATGAGATTTACCAGATTTCAGATTATATAGATATAATGTTGCGAGATTTCCAAAGGTGGGCATTTGCCCACCCTTGGAAATTGTAAGTATAATGTATAGGAAATCTTTTGAGCTCTCCTGTAGGAGAACTATAAATGCTACATACATCATTTTCAATAGGGTACATGGTACAGCACCTAGAAACAACATATATCGATTTCGTTGAAATCGATACATATTTATGCGAGTTAGAGAATGGATAGACAGACTGTCAAACCAAAATCAAACATTTTTCGTGCACACACACACACACACACACACTTTCCAACAAAGTTGAAAAATGTTTGATTTCAACAAAATCGATATATGTTGAAACATGTACCCATACTTGTCAACATGCAATTTTTGAAAATCTTACAATACCACGGTGTCACGCAGTAACGCAATAAATATGCCTACTAAAGATAAAATGTAATCAAACACAATTTTTAAAATTACTATTCAAATTTAGTACACTATTTTTAATACATATGCACATATAGGAAAGGAGGGGCATTTATTTGGTATATTTAGAGTACAAATGTTCATAAGTAGCTGATTTGGCTGCTTTTAAAAAATCCTTATCAAACTCTTGCTCATAGCAATGGCCTTTGAGTTTCTTTTTGCAATTAAAATGTCTTCATTAGACAAAATACTATGAAATAGTGTTCTATTTTTCTTAACACTGCTAAACAAACATTCACAAGCAGCATTACTGTGTGGTATAGTCAATATGCTTAGCATAACATTCGATCATATTTAAATTTCCCACTAGCAGCTGTTAATTTTCTCAATCTCAATTTTTAGCCCATTTTTTGTCCATTCTTTCTTCTGATTGAACTTCCTCGGGCAAATTATCAATTTGCAAAATTGAGATTGAAGCTCATCCCTGACTTCATCTACTGGCTTGCAAACATCATTTCCACATACTTCATGTGAGCACATATTTGGAAATAAATTTAAAAAATAAACTATATCTGAAAATGATTTGGCCTCACCATGGCACAAATGGTTCTGCCACTGAAAATGGTAGATGGCTGAAGTGTGAAGGTCCCGGGTTCGGGTCCCATCGCGCGGCTGTCGATCCGGAGTTTTGGTAGGTTTTCTCCAGATGTAACGTGAATACGCGTTAGAACCCCTTAGAAAGTCCTCCTACCAAGGCACCCCCTGGCAGATCGCCCTAGTGTAGCGTTGCCATAATCACACACAACAACAACAACTGAAAATTATTTGTCTGCAAGATTATTCATGTTTGATACTTAGCAAGATTATTTATGTTTGATACGCAATTTTGATGTCGGTCCTATACACGGAGCAAAAAGCAAAATTGCATCCCCTTCGCGATTTGACGATACACGGAGATTCCTTTGTAAAAGATTCAAGGAAAACTTTATTATATTTGTTTATGTTTAATTTTCGACATTTCAAATTAATATTTCATAACTTCAAACTACACTGGACAATTTCATCAACACGTGTTTGTGATTGAAAGTTGTTCTTGCGCTTGCGCTTATGGATGGGAGCCAAGCGGTATTGGGAGGGAGATATTTCTAAACGAATGCGCATCCACCTCCGTGCATGCGCAGCAGCAAACTTTGCCAAAGCATGGCCACTCGGCATGTCGATTACGAACGCTCCCATCCCACTTCTCCTAACACGTCACAAGCCAAGCCGCGGGTGGGAGGGAGAAAAAAAAATCTGTGAGCCAATCATAGCTTTCGCAGCATCGGAGATCGGAGGAAATTCCTATTCCTATTTTCCCTCTCGGGTTAACAGTAACACAGTGTATCAGTGCAAGAAGGCAGAAAAGGTAGGGGAGGGGGGGGGGGAGTTAGCGTAAATATGGAAAATAAAACGATCTAGTGTTTTTACGTTCGACGTAACATCAATTGGTGATTCAAATTTTAAAATACTCCACAAAACCACTAAATTTTAAAACATAGTAAATAAAATCACATTAGCCTAAACTTTGCCAAAAAATCGTACAATTTTGCCTTGCGGCCGTATAACCGTACAACTAAGCTAAAATCCGTACATTGTACGGCCAAACCGTACAAGTTGGCAGGTATGTGTACCCTATTCACACACACACACCTCGTAAAAATAGCATAAATGAATTCAGAAGACCGCAAAATGTGTCAATACGCCAAAATCTCAAATTTTTTCATAATTACAACAGGGATCACTCTAGAAATGAAAAAGGGCAGGGTGCACATTACAGAAAAAGGGCAGTGTTTGGGAAAAGGGCATATCATATCACACAAAAAGGGCAGCTTTTGTAATTATTGTCTACGAACACATAAGGGTAGCTTTTATAAATATACTTTAATGTCCGAAAATGTGTTTTCTTAATAGCAATTTTTTAAGCAAATGATTAAACAAATTTTTCACTTAATGAAATCTACACTTTTACAAAAATTGTGTAAGGCGTCCATTATGCTTTATTTCAACAACAACAAAACAAAAAAAGCATAAAAAATTAAATTTTGTAATCGCAAAATAACGGGAATCCGGTTTTGCCGACAAATTTTTCATAATCACGCCAATTTTCGGACCCGAAAATATTCAGTTTTAGATTCAAATTTTATCGTATTCAGCGTCACTGCAACTTTTCTCTCTGTATATATGCTAGTCTGCAACTAGTGGAGGGGAAACGGGACACTTGCCCCAGGCATAGTGCTGTTACGTCAAAATTGAAATGGAAAGAAGGGAGCACCAAAACAAAGGTTTGTTCCGGGCGACTTGACCTCTAGTTGCAGCACTATATACATAACTTTTGGAAATATTCTGTAATAAGAACGCCAGTTTAGATAAGATGTGTCCGAGGGAAAAATAAATTGCAAGTGCATGACATAATAAAAAAAGAGGGGGGGGGGACAATAGTATTTCCTATCGTGGGCGGCGGCAAAGGATTTTCTAAACAGGCAAGAAGTCTTATAATTATTGTTGTGTAATATTCGTAATTAGATAATTATAAAATAACTCCCGACCCTTCAGGGATCTGAAAGAATTTGACACGCTTGCACACATTTTTAATTTCCCAATCGATGAATTCAAAATAGTCTCAATGGCTCTCCCCACTGCGCATTTTCGCACTGTCCATTGGGCTTTTGCTGAGTGCGTAGTATAGTAAAAATGAACATCCCAGGGGCGCGTGCCCGTGCAGTCGACGAGACTTGCATTCTCGCAATCGTCGACAATTTCATTTTTTTTGGAGGGGCTGCAAAATAGACACAAATTTTGCATTGACAGTTCCCAGCCCTATCTCCGCCTAAAATAGCCCTATACATGGGCGCCGGCAGAATATTTCCCATGGGGGGGGGCAAAGAGTATTTTAACATATGGTTACCATGTTGGAAAGAGCAAAAAAGCAAGGGAAAACACTGCATACAAAAATCCATGCGTCCATGGCCCTATAGAATAATCATCAATTGGTTTCAATTTGGCCCCTATGCTGACCGGAAATTCGATATTTTCAAGTAGTATTTCCTGACTGCTGCACACCCTGTCAATGAATCTATTTTCCCCTATTCTTTTTAGTACATCGACGGGGAGGAGTGTGTGTGTGGGGGGGGGGGGGATGTTACCCAGACTTCCGGAATTGCCCTTGTCTTGAACTTTCCTTGCAGCCGTAAGTTTGGATGAATGTGTTTTGAAAATCTGAAAAAATAAACAATAACTAAGTGGCGTTTATTAATTACTTACAGCATTTATAAAACACGGTAAAGCGCCATTTACAGTAGGAAATAATTTATTGTTATGACTACTCTTCTGGATGACAGATTGTTTCTCTAATGAGATATTTTATGACCTCAAACTACAGCGAATGGTTTTAACCCTCTCCTCAGGTCGGGAGGGAGAAGAGCGGCGACTGAGCAGATGCCCCCCCCCTCCCCACACATCATTGATAAGAGAAACAAATCAACTTCCTTGTTGTTGTTGGAGAGAGGCTTTTTTGGGGTCTAGCCCGGACCACGTGGCTCCGGTCTAGCCGAGCGCCAGCAATGGTAACGAGAATCAAAGAGAAGGGGAAACAAGGAGGGGTGGAGAAAAGGAGAGCGGCATTTTGATTGAAAAAAACAAAAACAAAGAGGGCGGAATTTTATTTAAAAAAAAAAGGGCAAGGAGGGCGGTATTTTATCAAGAAAAGGGGCAAGGACGGCGGCATTTTACCGGAAAAAGGGCACCAGGGCGGGCCGCCCCCCTGAAACGCTCTAGAGTGCTCCCTGATTACAATGCTTTCCTTACATGGTACACGCTCTGAAAGTAAAAATTAAGTTATTTTATACATTGCTCTCAATATCTATTTTTAATCAAAAATACTATATTTACTAAACTATGTTAACCCATTTATGCTTAGTGTCCCTTTTTTGGGACAGAATTTTTTCTAGCAGTTGAAAACGTCATTTTTTTCCCTAGCCTTTATTCAAGAGTATTGAACCTCAACTCCACAAAATATTTTAACATGACCCAGTAGGATGTTGACATTTCAATTTTTATACATAATGATTTTAAAAGAAATCATCCCTTGTTCAAGAAGTTGACATCAGAAATTTATCTATTATTGCTGCTATTAGCAAAAATCTAAGAAAGCCGCAAAAATATCTGGGCACAGGTGGGTTAACTACCATCAGCGGCTTATAAAAAATTTGGTAACAAAAAATTACCACTTTATATAAAATTAAATTTATAACAGAGATCCATTTTTACTCTTAGGCATTGGAGGTTTAAACGAAGGGATGACAAGGAAAAAAATATTAGTTTTTAAGATCAACAGAGAAAGATTGAAATTGGAATGTATGATGATTTTTTTTTTATTATTTAGGCGATTTACAGATGTTTTAACCGTATATGGGAAAAATTTTAAATGTAGCAGATCGGCGCATCAGGTTTGATTTGGCACAATTTGGAGCCGCTGGCACATCCCTGCTGATGCATAAAATCTTTAAACACATTGTTGATTTTAAATCTAATACTAAAACATGCATGTATTAAAAACTTGAATTCAAAAAAGCAATAAAATTATTTCCTTTCTTTTTTTGAAAACTAAAATTAAATAAATGGCAAGAAAAATTACTTTAGAGTTATGTGGATGGATCCATTGTATACTGGTAGGTAGAAAGGGGTAAAACTCAATTGAAATAATATACATGCATATATATATATATATATATATATATATATATATATATATATATATATATATATATATATATATATACATATATATACATATACACACACACATATATATATATATATATATATATATATACATATACACACACACATATATATATATATATACATACACACACACATATATATATATATATATATATATATATACATATACACACACACATATATATATATATATATACATATACACACACATATATATATATATATATATACATATACACACACACATATATATATATATACATATACACACACACACACACATATATATATATACATATACACACACACACACACACATATATATATATACATATACACACACACACACACACACATATATATATATATATATATATATATATATATATATATATATAATTTTTTTTCTTAAGTTTGACATTTTAAAATTTAGAACAAATAAAAAATTGGAACATTCACTATCATTAGAGGTCTATTAAAAGATGATGTAACACAATAAATTATACATTAGATGAATTGGCACAAAGTAGGGTTTTAGGAAACTTCTAGGTAGGGGCTTTAGTCCCACCATCCTAGAGGGCTTCATCTCCTGTTCTTGCACCCAAAAAAATCTATCATTTCTAAAGAGGGCTTAGCTCACCCTTGTTTCTACCCACTTATGCCAATGATTATACATTAGAAGAATATAGAACGTATCATAAATTTAACATGAATTAAACACGCAAAATAACTAAACGGATAAGCAAGCCAAATAAAACAAAACTGATTACCTGAATCTAGACAACTTAAACTGTCCTCTAAGCAGAATCTCTCTTCCTTCTTCATGTGCCCGATTCAAATATCATTCACATCTGGAACAATGGCTCAACAGGTTGCCCTGCATCTCTGTAGAAAATAGTCATTTTGGGTCCTATTAACTGACAGCCACGGAGTTCAAGCAGATTTCCTGCACTCAGGGCACATGTGTGTCATCTTGGTGACGTACAAAGCATTCCTTGCCTCCATACTGTAGTGCCGGATCACCGCACCTGTACTCACGAGTTTGTTCTACTCCTCCACAGGGTGCACTTCAGGAATTCCACTCAGACCAATGACCATGAACTGGACTTCCCGTGAAGGCTAATGAAAAAAATATTGAGTGAGAAGGGTACACAATCCTATTTTACAAACAATGGCCTTTCTTAACTCCTAGAGGGAAAATAAATAACTTATCCATTCAATATTCTAGAGATCCTTTAAACTGAAGACGTGATAAACATTTACTCAATCACTAAATTCCATTTCACAAAATGATGTATTTTATGAGTGGGGAAAACAGTAAAATATTTTTCATAGAACTCGATAGCTAGAAAGTAAAACTGATAACTTATTTTGGTACTTATGTACATCCTGGCAGTCATTCTCGCCAAACTACTTTGGCAACAGTTTGCCTGCACATTTGTCGAAAATCGTATTCCTAACCATCCATAATTTCATGTGTCTGGCATTTATCTTGGCAGACCGCCGGGATAATACGCAAGTACCTTTATTTTTCCTTTGAAGGGCAGTTAATTCATAACCATGCCTAACCATGCATCCAAAGGAAAAAATCTGATGTGGACAACACATGACTTCCCTCTACGTCTATTCAATCAAAAATACTTTTGGTGCACTTCATCTAAACTTATTTTGTTTGAAAGAGATAGATACTGCAGTAATACTAAAGTTAAGCGATTTCTAACCAACTATTTCTATCAACTATTGATATTGCCAAGCTGGGTTCAATTTGAAAGATTTGTTTTTGGCACTTAATTGGACAATATTTCACCAAAAGACAACAAGCGCGAGGTAGTCCGAGATTTTCAGGGTAGCCAAAGTAGTCATTGACCACAGACTTTCAATGAATGGAAGGCATCCATACACCTTAATGTATTTAAAGTCTTTTGGGTGACCCAATAAATAAATGACCCAGTCAACTGTAATCAAAAAAGAGATGCACAGTTAGATGTTAGAATATTTCTAAACACAACATATCAACATTCTATGGCTAAAAGTTCAAGAGTTATGTGAAATACAAAATTATTTTCTGCCAAATTTGAAGCCAAACTTGCTAAGGTGGACGACAAATGGCGAGATTTTGGGCATGGACCAAACAATGACTAAGACATAATATATTGAATATGTCCATAGACATTAATGTATTAAAATTCTTTTGGATGGTCCTGTCAATAATCTCTCCAGTAGATTGGAACTAAAAATAGAGATGCACAACAACATTATATGAAATTTCAACATTCTACAACTAATAGATTGAGATATGAGAGTAAATACATACACCAAATGTCGTCAAACTTGGCGACTTTTGCCGTACTTTTTGAGGGAAGCACAAGACCGTATCAGACCATTATCCAACTTTATGGTAGGTCAGCTTTTAGAGATGAGTTCGGGCTCATTTTTTGAAGCCCGAGCCCGCCGGAGCCCGAGGACTTTTAATCCGAGCCCGCCCGAGCCCGAGCAATATTATTAAAGTTGGAGCCCGAGCCCGAAATTTCAGCTAAAGACAAACAAATTTAACTGCTTCATTAATAGGATACAATAAATTTTGGAGCTTCACATACCTTCTAGTTCCCCGTGCCGCTATTTTTAAAAATAAGTACGTCTATTTATCCCATGAATCACTTTTTAAAATCTGTTTCAAGGAGTATGTTCAACAAAGGAGAAATTTTTCACGAGCCCGAGCCCGAACGCAATCGTGAATGACAGAGCCCGAGTCGGGCTCGGGCTGAGCCCGTCTCATCTCTATCAGCTTTGTGCTTGAAATGATGAATGTCCCCAAAACTGCCATTGACTGTAATGTATTTAAATTCTTTTTAGTGTTCCTGTAGCAGAACTATAAATAATACAGACTATTTTTCACGGAGAGATTCATTCTGTAAGATATCACTTCCGACTTGTATTAAAGAGCCCAATACCTCTAAAATTATGCTTTAATGAATTTTCTGCCCATACAGTGTAATCTAGATAAATCTTTTGGGCAGCCCTGTAGATAAACTATCCAGTCAATTGGGACCGAAATGGGAGGTGTACAACTAGATGTTATAATAATCCTATACATCAAGTTTCAACATTCTACAATCAATAGTTTGAGATACGATAGTTACATACGAACATAATTACAGAGATCAGGGAGAAAAACTGGTCTAAATGCATTCGCCGCTGGGCAAAATGGGTTGTACATGCATTTATATGAACATACATGCATGCATATGATGATATACATCGCAAAAATTCTTAAAAGTAAATTTAGAGGTCAAAATCCGTTTTTTTTGTTTTTTGGTTGAAATCTGGCTACCAAAATTTTTTTCAATCCCATTACTCCCTTATAGTTCATACAAGGATGTAAAAATTCCTTCACCATAGCAAACAAAGCTAAACCATATTTTATCTTTTCTTTTTCTTTTGATCCCTATAAATGCTAAATGGATTTCGATGAGGGGCTGCTGTTCAAGCCATTTGATAATTATTCCATCCCCAATATGGAGTGAACACATTAACTGTCAATAACAATGAAATGTTTGAGCAACAACAGATTACATCAAATGACAGGTTTCAAATAAAATGATCAGGCTCCATTAATGTGACTACAAATAGGGTGAATATATTTAGAAGGAAACTATGCCCTCTGGACTACAGAACCTTAGTTACTTAAGACATTCATTTTTTAAAACATACCAATGAAATCATAAAAATTAAATTAACCTACTGTTTAGTTTTGAAACGTTCACACCTATGAAGATTGATCTGTAACATTGTGTTTTCTGTTCCAATATATAAAGAATTCTGAAATTAAAAAACAAAATCACTAAAACAAATGAAAAAAAAATATCAGAACTGTTTTAAAAGATACAATAATAATTAAGAAAAGAATATCAGCTCCAGACTAGAACAATTTATTAGCTGTCCAATTTTTAAAAATAGTTAAAAGTTAAAAATAAATAAACAAAAAGATTATTTAATCAGTTTTGCTAATGGCTATGAATATTCACTACCTTAAATCTATAAACTTTCGTTTAAATAAATTTTTTCAAAAAGACAGCTGTGGATTCTACCAAAAATACTTTTCCAACAAAATGTTTGTAAAACAATGTATGAACTTTATTATATATTATATATATGACAGTTAATTAAATCTTCAGGGAAGAATACATATTCATAAAGATAGTTTCATGATTCACAATGTTCTACAGTAAAAATCTCAAATCCTAAGATAGTCACATCTTTCTCAAAACACTAACATTATTTTAGCCATAGAAAAACTAATTTTCGTATTCTTAAAAAATTTTAATTTAATAGAGTAGTATAATAATAGAATTAGTAGAATAATAATAAAAGTGCAAAAGGTAGCATACAAAATACAGCTTTAAAATCTAAACAGACAACTTTACATCTGTCCGATATATTTTGTAGAACCCTATATTTCTACATTTTTTATTTTCTCCTGAAATAATTTTGAATTTCACACTAGGAAAAAAACATGATCAGACCGTAAAAGCTTTGGTTCAACCCAATGAAACAGTTATAATCATTTCAAAATTATAAAATAAGCAATCTCAAAATCTAACAAATCTTACAATTTCTTTGAGCAACTTCATAGTCTTTATTTTCTTTTCACATCCTTTTGGGAATTTTTGTAGTTTCTCAACTAAACTCGGGTGAATTTGGTGAAGTGACCAGCTTACGAAGCTCTATTTCCATTGTTGCAGCATATGCAACATTCATTTCATCATGGTCCTTTGTGGACACAATATCAATGGGACCCAACCTATGGAGAAAAAAAATATGTATTAGAGATAGACTACGAGAAGGCAGGGGATGGTGATGATTGAAATTAAGTAAAAGCTGAATACATCCTATTTAGCTTCATTTAAGAAAGAATGAATTAAAAAAATTAAAAACATCATGCTTTATATTACAGAGCATACAGTATTTTTTTTAAATAACTAGGAGACAAGGCCCCCTAGACTCGCTTATTGTATGAGGCATTCGACCCCTAATAAGGCTTATTCGCAAAAAAGGGTATAATTTCAACAAACAAAGCCCAAAGGTTGGATCAGATAGAATGTTACCAAGCTACACATTGCTTGGTTCTTGCATGCTGCTTGGGAACATAAAAATTTAAACTTCGTACTTTTAACTATGTGAAACCCATGGAACAACTTGCGTATTAGCCAATTATGGCATTTTTTCATAATTTGGTGACTTGCGTATATGTATAGTTATAATTAGCTCTAAGAAAACAGTACTACATATGTTTTCTTTCATAAAATCTACAGAACAGCTAGGATAACTTGCCACCCATGGCGACTTTTCGTTATTTGGCGATTGACACATGCTCACAACCTATAATGACTGCTCATGCGAGGTTCCCGGAAAACCGTTATCCCTATATTACATAATCCTTTGCAGATTGGCGTATTACTATATCATCTCACCGCGCTGGCAAATATCCAAAGTGTATTTGTAACTGATATAATGGCATAGTTAATGCCACCCAATATTTCTACTGGTAGCAAAAACTCCAGCTGGACCGAACCGGCTTTAAAATAAACAGCATTTTTTAATTATTTCATTTTCAAGATATTGGGTTCTAATATTTTTGAACTCGCGGTTTAGATTCACCCTGCTTGGAAAGATACCATTTTGCCAGATCGTACCTAATGACAAGATGGCACTTTTAAAATCAGTTAAAATTAGTTATTCTGTTTTGGAAAAACGAATAACTGCTAATTCTAAACTCCTGTTTAAGCGAACTTACTATTTGAAAATTGTCAACTTTGTTTAACACACTGAGTTATTTATTTCATATACTGTTTAATTTGGCATAAAATGGGTGTCATTCTACTTCATGTTTGCCAATTTCACACGATTCTACATGCTTAGAATTGCTTTGTTGCAAAGGAATGAATGATTTTATGCCAAATCTGGCAACAATTATGTTTTATTTTTTCAGTTTATTAATATCTTCTAAAATTATTAGATTTTCAAAATATAAGTCAGCTTATCAGGTTCCTAGGAATTTTCCGAATCCGCAGACATGTTTCACGAAATTCAAATCCCCATGGTTTAGGGGAAGATAGCCGAACAAGCTCTTGACAGAGGCGGCTGCGGCAGTTACTTTTTTTTTAGAATAGAAAGATACGATTTTAAAAAATAGATGAAAACGTTTGATGACCAGCCAGTCAGAACTTTGAAAAGAAAGGGGGGAGTTGAGAAAAACAAAAATCTAATTTTCAAATTAGTTGCCTATGGTACAAGTACAAAGCAATATGGTACAAGTTAGTTGCCTATGGTACAAAGTGTAAATAGGTTGTAGCCAAATTCGTTGTCTGCATTGAACCTTTTTCAAAGCGATGTCATCAATACATCCAAATAATTAATATTCTAAAGCAATCTTCTGCTTCTGTTTTAATCTCTGCAGTGTTGGTGTCTAACTGTACGAGGGCTCCTCAGTTCAGTATCATGAGCTTCTGCTATTTCTTTAGCAGATGTAAAGAGAATGACGAGTTTGGGGGGTGACTAGCTCTTCTGGGGATTAAACTAAAATTTGTATCCTATACATCAAATAACTGAAATTAGCGTTTTATTGCATGAAAATTGATTAACTAGAGCACGAAATAGGAAGTATTGGATGTACCCATTGTTTAACATAGAGGTTTCTTGAGATATATTGCTGCTAGAGCTTAATTGACTTCAGGTTTGGAAATTTGTTTTTGGTGCCAGACTTGACAATTTTTTTGCCAAAAATTTGC
>JAWZYV010006739.1:0-28288 GCA_038373885.1 Cheiracanthium punctorium | reverse complement strand
TTCTTTGATTGAATAATTTTGTCATAAATAGAAAAGCTCAAATGTTTTTTTTTTTTTTTTTTTTTTTTTTCAAATGATGTTACACAGCCGTTGTTGACACCCAGTAGAGAAATAGCGGACCCCTAGAAAGAGGAGTGGCTAAACTATCAGGATACGCCCTCTAGACTGCAACACCGCGCTCACATAACAATAGCGGTAATTAACAGTCTGTTGTACAAACAATGAAATAAAAAATCTTTGGGTGGCTTGAGTAATTAATACTAGAGAAACATCCGAACGAACAGGAATAATTCTTGTACCCCATTAAAGAAATGCCGGATTACTGGAAAGAGGAGATCCTAAATGCGAGGGATACATCCCCGAGATATTAACACTAAATACAGTGAATAAAACGACAGTTAACATTTGGACAGTACAAACAGCGTGTTCATGAAGTTTTTCTGACTTGAGTAATATTTAAGTATTACTTCAATAGTCATGAGTAACTCTAGTTCTCAAACATTGTATGATATCCTGAAAAAGATTTAAAAGGGCGTAGGAAAGCATTAAAGAAGGTGCTCCAGTCCCCTCCTCTGCTATCGGTAGAGTAAACATTTCTATACCTTGCTGTTTTGTGTGTGTGTGTTTGTTAATTTAGTTCTAAAATGTTTCAAAGCCAGAGGTAATTAATCTCCCACCGCATACACACACAACAATATCCATGAAATACAAATCCCAACTTTAGCATCCTCATAATTCTGACATCGCAACTGCTGTCGACTCCCGCTTCAACGCAACCGAACTTACGCAAATAAGCTTTTACCCGTGTTTTTACACGAGTACTATCTCCTAAAGGGGATGAGGATCTAAAAGGGGCTCCTCCCAGCCACACCTGATTTTTCTTTGACAGAATAAGAAGGGATAACATTCATTTATTCATTACCTTATCCAGGAGATGGCGATATACAGTTAAGGAACGTTTTAAATCAATTTCAGCAGTGTTTATAAGCACCTAAAATGATTGCGCATGTGTTTCAAAAAAGTCATTATACAGGATGTCCAGCCTTAATGTGACCCAACAGCTAATTCCCGAACCGTTCGGTTTAGATATGCACTTCCAATTTAAAAAATGTTTTAAAAAGGGTAAAGAATGTTTTTACGTGCTTTTCGAACCAAAAAACCCATTTAGAAAAAAATTACAAAAATTAAATTTTTTTACGGTCCCCAGGTCCTATCACTTATATTTAGGAAAAGATGCAGTACACAAAAACAAAGTAAACACAAAAAGTTTCATTTTATTACGATAAAAACTGACCAAGTTATGGAACTTTGAAAATCATACATTTCATCCATTTTCTCGGCCAATTTCAAGAAGCTAGTAAGGGACCGTCTCCAAAGTGAAATTAATTGGAACTCTGCCAGGGAACTTTCGCTCTTGCACGTCACTCTTATGTAAATCGTTTTTAAATTTATAAGTACATACATTACGTTAATATTACAATAATTGAGTACTTAAGAAACAAAATTTATTCTGTGTACGTGTAAAACATAGATAAAATAAAATATTTTGGACGAAGAAAACTTTTCAAAAGCAGTTCCAAAATAATAGACTTATTTGCCTGCGGCTTCAGACTGATTTGCTGCGATACTGATCATGGCGAACGTTAAAAATCTGTTGTGTAGTCGCTTGCAATTTCATACAGCCGTATTGTAATATTACGAATTCTAGTATGGGAGAACGAGATGTATACAACTGGTCTCCAGGCATTAGCTCCTGCGCCAGGACTGGACGATAAGGAAATGCACCGTACGTATGTAATATGATCCACACCGTCGATTTTGAGTAGGAACAAGCCTTGCTAATATCCTGGACACTACTTTCAGGATGAGCCAGGGCATATCCTAGAACATCCTCAGCGGATATCCGCAGGCTTGAAGGTGTGGCACGAGACAAGGGAATACGTCTATGACGTTCCTAGTTCTATACAAACGTTGAACAGCACAGGCAATTGTACAATAAGATAGATGTCTTCGACTGGGAAATTTAATGGCATAAAGTCTTGCCGCCTCTCTCTTATTTCGATTACACTGCCCATACAACAGTACCATTTCGCAGTATTCTTCATTTGTATACATCTCGTTCTCCTGTACTAGAATTCGTAATATTAGAATACGACTGTATGCAATTGCAAGCGACTACACAACAGATTTTTAACGTTTGCCATGATCAGTACCGCAGCAAATCAGTCTGAAGCCGCAGGCAAATAAGTCTAAGTTTTTGGAACTGCCTTTGAAAAGTTTTCTTCGTCCAAACTATTTTATTTTATCTATGTTTTACACGTACGCAGAATAAATTTTGTTCGCCAGGCATATCCTAAAGATATTTTTCAAGCTTGGTTCGGTTTCAAAATTATTTTTTGGCAGCAAACTTGGCGATTAGTTATCAAAAATTGCAAACCGCGTGCGAATTTCAAGATTTTACTCTCCCCTCTCTCTCCCCCTCCCACACACACACAACTCCGCATTGTCTGGCAAACACTCTTCAAAATATCCTCACCGTGACAGTTCTTGTATTAAAAACCTCTTAAGAACTCGCTCAGGATAGCAGACCTAGCATACCAGGTTTGAATAACTAGAGTTACTCTTGTTCATTAAAGTATTACTTGAATATTACTCATGCTCAAGTAATCCAAAACTTTCCAATTATTCTATTTGTACTGCTCGCATGTGGATCGCCCTTATTGTTTACTGATCGTGGTGTTGGTGTCTCAAGGATGTATCCCCAGAGCCTGATTATGACCATCGGGGGCACAGGGGATTGATGAATTTGAGGACCCCCACCTATGAATTTGTTTTATTTTTCATAAAATTTTGATATAAAAAATGTATTTCAGAAAAATATTTTTAATGTGATTCCCTTTCGAGCCGGGGGCCTTGGGCAAAGTCCTGATTTGCCCATGCGATAATAAGGCTCTGTGTATCCCAGATATTTCGCTACACCTTTCTCCAGCAATCTGAAATTTCTTTAGTCTGGTACTAGAGTTACTTATGTTCGTGAGATACTACTAATTGGGTTTTGCACAGGTCATACAAAGACTTCTAATTTTACTGTTTGTTCTGCCGAGTGTATAACCCCTTCCGCGTCGCTCCCGTGATATCTGGAATCCGTGATGTCACTTCCGGACTGAGTAGTTCAAGTGTTATGGCCCAGAAAAAGTGGAGCATTTCAAATTTTACGCATCGAAATTTTTTTTATATCAAAATATCCAACACCTTAAAATGAATGCATTTGTACATAAAATTACTTTAAAACAATAATTTTTTTGGAAACATATAGGTATTTTTAAAACATTTTCTCGAAAACTATGACCATCAAGGAGTTAATTACTGTTATTCTGCACCAGTCGAGGTGTCAGCGTCTCAGGTGTACATCCCAGGCACCAGTGGTGATGCTAATATTTCTGATGCAAAGTTTCCCCCGATTTGAACCTCTAAAGTCCATGTTTTCCAAAGAAATCAAATGAACAACTGCAGCTCTAACCAGTGTCATAGCAGCAAATGAATTAAATATCTATGAACATAATTATATTATAATATATTTCTCTTATCATATGAAAAAATTACAAAAAAATCTTATTAATGTACATAATATCAATAAAGTAATGTTGAATACTTTTTTTTTTCAATTTCAAGCAATTTTGTCGAACAGTATTATAAGTATATTAATTCTCAAATCATTTGTGAACAGTACAAATTCGCAATTCTTTGTTTGATTAATGTTGTCATGAATAGAAAAGGTAAAATATTTTTTACTTTAAGTAATGTTATACAGCCGCGGCGGACAGCAGGAACGGAATTTGAAAAATATCTCAGTAGAGAAATCGCGGACGTGTGGCTAAATGCTCGCGATACACACTGGAGACTGCAATACGGCGCTCACTGAAAAATAACTTCAATTAACATTTGGCAGTACAAAAAATATAATTAAAATCGTTTGGGTGACTTGAGTAATACTCAAGTAATATCTCAACGAACATGAATAACTCTTGTATCCGATTAAAGAAAAGGGGGATAACAGTAAGGGGAAGATCCTAAATTGCCAGGGATACACCCCCAAGATAATAACAATAAATACAATGATAAATAACGTCAGTTAACATTTGGGCAGTACAAACAGCGTGCTAGGAAATTTTTTATGACTTGAGTAATATTGAAGTAATAATTCAATAGGTAAGAGTAACTCTAGTTACTCATACCTTGTAAGGTATACTGAACAAATTTTAAAGGGGCGCAGAAAAGGACTGCATTAAAGGAGGGGCTCGAGTCTTCAACTCCATTATCGACATGCTAAACATTTCTATAACTCGTTGTTTTGTGTGTGTGTTAATTTAGTTCTAAAATTTTTGAAAGGCAGATATGATTGTTCTCCCACCACATACACACGCAACAGTACTGGTGTAACACAATGAAACCTCCTAACTTTAACATCCTCATAACATGGAATTTTTTAGGTTGAACGGAACAGGCTCGAAAAGCATTTTTTAAGAAAGCTACCATATTAAAACAGTTATTTTTTTATTTTTTTTTGGGGGGGGGAGTGGGCACTTGCCCATCGGATATTCACAACTGCAGTGGACTCCTACTGCATCGCAATCTAATAGAAATAAAATTTAAGGAGCGTTTTTCACGAGTACTGTCTCCTACTTTGTAGAAGGAGCTAAAATAAGCTCCTCGACGCGACCCTGATTTTTCCTAAAGAGTAAGAAGCGACAACATTCATTTATTCAATAGCTTATCCAGGAAATGACAATATATAGTTTGGAAACGTATTAAAACAATTTTAGTAGCGTTTATAAGAGCCTAAAACGATTACACATGTGTTTAAAAAAATCATATATGTATACCCTATCTCCCAACGTGAAATTTTCTCTGACATGAGGGATCTTGTAACGATTGTTAATCTATGTCAAGGCTCCACTGTACTAAAGACCGAAGTATTAGCAATTTTACGTCATAGAGGGTCACGCACTAAGGAAGCAGAAATCGCCCTGTGAAGTGACGCACATATTAACAGCCAAGACAAGTCGGGAATTAAATCCGAAAACAAGGTGTTGCTGAACGATTTGTTAACCAATACACTACCTAAGTAGCCTTCCTTCATCCTTAAAATACGATTCTCTAACACGTAATGTAAATAGGATTTTACATGTGGGAAAGCTCTCTTTTCTTATCTAAACAATAAAAACAAAAAAATTCTCCTTCAAAATGAAACTAAATTCTCCAGATATGCTTTTGAAGGATGACATATTCACGACATGCTGCAGAAAGAGCATTCTGTTATAAATTCTAAATTCTTAAGAGTAGATACGACTTTAAAAAAATAATTGTAAAGAAATTTTGTTCACCAGTATTTTACAAGCGAAAATATTAATATGAAAAATTTTCAAATTGTATGCAGATGGGAACGACTCTGTCTAAGTTATCAAGTACACCTAACCTTGTTGGGTTATAATCAAGGAATCCTCGGTTCGAACAGTCTGAGCGTTAGTGGCATGCTGCTGCTATTTCATTTTTTAAAAGAGAATTGTGTTTAAGAATGGAACACTTTAAAAGAAAACAAATCTGAGAAGCAGTCAGATTTTAAATACGCACTGTCATGCTATATATGAAAAGCGTTTCATGATTCATGCGTCTTCCCAATTTTCTTTCCTTATTCCATTAAGTTGGAAAGTGTACATTAATCACGAGTTTCCAGCACTTTTCTCCCTTCCTCCAAAAAGCACATCTTTGGAATCAAAATATATCTTAAAATCGGCTACTAAAACGGTTTTACAATCTTCCCGAAGCATATTCCAATTGTACTTCTCCATTTTAAATACTATTTGGAATATGCATATAATCCATGAGTGTGCCGCGTTGCTATCATGGGTTGATTTCTACTATAACGTCCCGACTCTCGTCCAGGCGGCGATAATTAAGCATATGCAATTAGCAGGACAACTTTTTGTATTTATGTGGCACACTTAATGTAGAAATTAAATGGATGCTTGGCACAAAATGTAAGTACAGCATTCTATTACTTAGGGTTGATTACATTTTTTTTTCATAATTTCAAGCAATAACAGTATTATTTCACAAATTATTTATGCACAGTATAAATTTCCAATTCATTGTTTGAATAATGTTGCCATGAATATCAAAGGTCAAATAATTTTCAATTTAAATAACGTTACAAAGCCGTTGCTGACAACGGGAACTGCATTTGAATAATATCCAAGTAGAGAAATAGCGGACAACTGGTAAGAGGAGTGGCTGAACCGTCGGGATACACCCTGGAGACCGTAACAGCGCACTCATAGAACAATAACGGTAATTAACATTGTGCCATACAAACAATATAATTAAAAATCTTTGGGTCACTTGAGTAATACTCAATTATTTTCTTAACGAACATAACTCTTGTACCCGATTAAAGAAATGGCGGATTACATGAAGGAGGAGATCCTAAATGCCAGGGATACGCCCCCGAGATAATAACACTAAATACAGTGATTAATGACACCAGTTAACATATGGGCAGTACAAACAGCGTTTTTAGAATTTTTTGGGGACTAGAGTAATGTTCAAATAATTCTCCAATAGACATGAGTAACTCTGGTTACTCAAACCTTGTATGGTATCCTGAACAACTTTCAAAGGGGCATATTAAATGACTCCATTAAAGCAGGGGCTCGAGTACCCTCCTCCGCTATCAGTATAGTAAACATTTCTTAGTTTGATGCTTAGTGTGTGGGGGGAGTTAGTTTTGTTATAAAATGTTAGAAAGTCAGAGGTGGTTTATCTCTCACCCCATACACATACAACAGTACTCATGCAATACAATGGACCCTCCATCTTTCACATCCTCATGATTTGGACATTTTTCGGAGAACGGAGCATGCTCTAAAAGCATTTTTTTTAAAGAAAGAAACTGTCATAAAACTAGTTTTTTATTTATTTAATTTCTATGTCTCTTCTAGGTTGGGCATTTGCCTATCAGGCATTCGCAACTGCAGTGGACACCCGCTAGAGAGCAATCTATCTTTAAGAAAATACGATTTTACACGCGTTTTTCACGATTACTCTCTCCTACTACGAGAGCTAAAATGAGCTCCTCCCCGCGACAGCTGATTTTGCCTAAACAGTAAGAATGTATAACATTTGTTCATTCTTTACCTTATCGAACAGATGGCAATATATAGTTTCGGAACGTTTTAAATAAACTTGAGCAGTGTTTATAGCCACGTAAATTAATTGCCCATGTGTTTAAAAAAAGTCATATATATGCCCTATCTCACAACGTGAAATTTTCACATTCGTGTGATACACGTGAGAACACCGCGCTCTTTGAACAAAAACGGCAATTAACATTGGGCAGTACAAACAATATAATTAAAAGTCTTTGGCTGACTTGAGTAATACTCAAGTAATATCTCAACGAACATGCATAACTTTTGCACCCTATTAGAGAAATGGCGGATTACTGGAAGGAGGAGATCCTAAATGCAAGGGATACACCCCCGACATATTAACACTATATACAGCAATTAAAACGGCAATTAACATTTGGGCAGTTCAAACAGCGTGTTGAGAACCTTTTTCTGACTTGAGTAATATTTAAGTATTACTTCAATAGTCATGAGTAACTCTAGTTCTCAAAAATTGTATGATATCCTGAACAAGATTTGAAAGGGCGTAGGATTAGACACCCTTAAAGGAGGTGCTCGAGTCCCCTCCTCTGCTATCGGTAGAGTAAACATTTCTCTACCTTGCTGATTTTTGTGTGTGTGTTTCTTAATTTAGTTCTAAAATGTTTCAAAGCCACAGATGATTTCTCTCCTACCACATACACACACAACAATATACATGTAATACAGTGAAACCTAACAAATTTAACATCTTCATAATTTGGACATTTTTCTTGGATCGGAACAGGCTCGAAAAGCATTTTTTCGAAAAAAGATACAGTCTTTAATTAGTTTTTTATTCATTTATTTGCTTTCTCTTTTCTAGAGTAGGCAGATGCCTATCATGCATTCGGAACTGCAGTGGACTTCCGCTACAACGCTATCTAACTTACTCAAATAAGATTTTACCCGCGTTTTTCACAAGAACTATCTACTAATGGGGAGGAGGAGCTTAAAAGGGCTCCTCCCCGCCATACCTGTATTTTCGTAAACAGTCGGAAGGGATAACATTCATTTATTCATTACCTTATCCAGGAGATGGCAATACGTAGTTTGGGAACATTTTAAATCAATTTGAGCAGTGTTTATAAGCACCTAAAATGTTTGCAAATGTATTTCAAAAAAGTCATATATACATGCCTTATCTCACAACGCGAAATTTTCACATTCGTGAGGTATCTTGGAATTCATTACCAGCATAACCCAGCAAACACAGCCGTATCGGGTTAGGGATGGGCCGTCATCGGCAGTACCGTTTCGATGTCGGCATTGGCATAATGGTAATTGGGACGGTGTCGGTTCTGTGCTGTCAAAACGATTTGGCGTAGGCAAATAAAAGTTGATTTCGGGCATGCAACGGTCTGATAGCGGCTAGCCTTTTAGGGTTAACATGTGATTTTGGCGATGTACTGCACCAAACGTCAAAACCGATATCGGTCCAGAAGTGTAATTTCTAAACTGAACGGTATAAAGCCAGCACAAGCAGCACATATATATTGTTATAATAATTCTTTTTAATTTATGATTTCAATACTTACTATTTACAATGTTTTGAGTCCGTTGGATTCAAGTGCCTCCTTCACATGCGAAAAAAAGGAGGGAAAGGGGGCAATCATTCTATCTGGTTAATTTACCTGAGGTCCTGTCCAGCGTTCTGGTCTACCACGCATCTGTCAATCTACAGTTTAGATGTTGGTGATTTTCTCCAGATGTATTGTGAATATGCGTTAGATAAGTTAACCAGTTTTTTATGACTTAGTATTGAAGGGGTTTCTAAGCGCCCACCCCCACCCCTCAATTGGGGCAGTTTCTGTCTAGTTATTCACAACTCTGAAATAATTATATGACTATAATTTTCATTTTATATAAAGTGATAGTTGTTAAGTACTTCTAATTTAAAAATAATAATAAAATTAATTAATTAATTAATAAAAAATAAAATACATACAATGCTATAACATTAAACGCTGCATTTTAAAAGTTCACAAAAGGAGCCCACCATGGCCGAGTGGATAAGACACCGAATATGGTTGAAGTCATTGGCGGATCCAGAGCCCCCCCCCCCCCCAGACGAATGAAGTTTACACTATAGAGCATTGACTTGTTTTGTAAATTCAAGTCATTCTATAAGAGAATGTAACAAAAATTGTCTTGCGTACCCTCCAGAATTTTTTTTTCTGGATCCGCCGCTGGTTCAAGTGTGAAGGTCCAGGGTTCAGGTCTACCGCGCATCTGTCAATTTACAGTTTGGATGTTGGGTGATTTTCTCCAGATGTAATGTGAATATGAGTTATATAAATTAACCAGATTTTTGAACATAGAATTGAGGACAAATCACCGTTGTATCCCCAATTCTGGAACAAAAATTGGGGATGTTTTATAAATTTTATATAAATTCAAAACATTATCTAATATTTATAAAATGAAGGAAATATGGTTGATTTTTATAAAATTAGGGAACAAATAATTATTATAATTACTGTTCAACCCCAATTTTATTGCTTATTAATTGTTTTATATATTGGAACAAACGCTAGAAGCCTTCTTCCGCTCAGGGCACCGACGCCCTAAGGCTTAACTCCTGTGTTTTTGCCTTACAAAACACACAAAACAACAAAACTTTCTGAAATTAAATTGGATTAAAATAGTAGAAAAAATACCTTTTCATTAGTATTTCCATAAAAAAAAATATCAGTATAATTTATAGTTAAGGAATTTTTTTTATAATACATTAGCTGCTGTTGTTAAAAAAAATAATAATAATAAAATTAAATAAATAAATAAAAGTTTTAATTCACTATACTGAATAATTATAAATTGAAAAAAATAATAATAGTTTCATTTTAAAATTATCACTATGAATAATTAATTTAATAGCATTTATTTGAACAACTTGTTTGTAATGTTTCTGTTCAAATAAAATAATAGTAAAAATTACGCCAAAATCATGTTTTGCGACAGCATTGTAAAATGCTGTTACAAATTAAATAAAATTTAATGCTCTTATCTCCTTAAAAATGAATAAAAGTAACCATTTTTTGCTGATTATAGTACTTTATCTTTCTAAAAATTAATTGATTAATTCATTGCAGATATTGAAGTATAAACTATTTTGCAGTAGAATAACACTAATTTGTTTTATTTTTTTCCACGCGATCTAATTTAAAGTGAATAATTTAAAAGCTAAAATCCCTCGGACTTTCTTTTCCAACTACCCCGTCCCGTGTCCGCGTACACATAACATGTAGCACAGGCGCAGTGGGGGGGGTGAGGGGGGACGAGTGCATTCCTAAGAGCTTTCCACCCCTTGTAGGAACCACAGTATTACGCAGGAAGACGAAATGGACCTTTCCCTATTATTTGGGTCCCTGTCCCTATTCATGGTCAATCGAAGAGCGGAAGTTGGTGGTTTTTTTTTTTTTTTTCGTTTGCTTGTCCATTCCATTCCAAGGCTGTAACAGAAATCATCTCGCAACGTAAACTATTCAGTAACGTGGATTTTGAGTTTTCTCAGAGCAATGAAGATGGGAGATTGCTGTATTTTTCTCTGGATAAATTGCGATTTTTTTTTTCCTAGACTAAATGGCACTGACTGCAGCTAGACAAAAATTTTAAAATAGTCTGAATGTGGTTAGTGCTTTTTAGTTTTAAATAGGCTAAGTTCTTACATCAGTTAGATCGGACTTTGCTGTAGTTTTCTCTGGATAAACTGTGATTTTTTTCTAAAGACTAACTGGTATTAACCTCAACTAGACAAAAATTTTAAAGTTGTCTAAATGTGGTTAGTGCTTTTTGGTTTTCATTTTGCTAAGTTCTCACGACAGTTAAAAAGTGGTAAGTTGATTTTTAAGTATGTATTAAGAATTTGTATTTTTTCTTAGCTAGATTTTTTTATGTTATCTCAGGGACTACTAAAATAAGATGTAGTTCAAAACTGCTAATTATTTCTAAATAATGCGAAAATGAAATTTATAATTCAAATAAGCAAACTTCGAAACTATTAATAAACAAGCAGGACGGTATTTTTAATAAATAACTTACATACTGCATTGAAAAATGTGTCTATTTACTTAAGTACTTAATTTCATATTACTCAAAACAACAGAAAAAAGTAAGTATATTCTGTTATAGAAAGTTCCTTTCTTCTACTAAAGGATAATCCTATGAAAATTCAGTAATATATAAAATATTTACTTAAAGTAAGTATCTTCTAATAATAAACATGGTTTTATTAATACTTATTAGTTTCATATATAGTTTAGCACTAATCAACCTATTAAAAATAATTATTATTATTATATAAATTACTTTACATCACTGGAGCTAATTTTGAAATATACAAAATACTTAGTTATTAAGTATAAACAAAATAATTTGTTTGTATATGAAAATGTTTAATTATTTTGAAGAGAAAACGTTTTTATGAAATTAACCGTTTATTTGTAGAATCAGCCAATATTTTAATTTCTTTTAACGTATGTTGTTTACATTCTTCTTTAAAATAATATATAAAATCAAAAGTCAACTTTATTTTGTATTATGACATAACTTAACAAAAAAATAAATTAAAACATTTTTTAAAAAAGCATGTTGTATAACTTTAATATTTTTTTTCTCTCTTTTTTTAGCATTGCATGAATGTTTATTTATAATCTTTGGTTCTAGAAAATTATAAATTTTTTTGGCTTCTAAAAAATTTTTGGAAGAGAAAAAGGAACATTGTCTAGTTGAGCCTAATATGTTGTTTAAAAAATGTATATGGTCTGATAAACATATAGTAACACGTTTAAAAAAAGTAAACCATTGGTTGATGCATAAAAAAATAATACGGTTAATTTTAAAAAGAGCTTTCCTTCTTAAATTCATCAAATATTTTCTTAAAAACAAAATAATTTGCCAATTAGGTATTTTTAATAAATTTAGTCCTAGTGGTGTAAAGTCATTTATATAATAATAATTATTATTTCTTTAATTTGTTGATTAATACTTTAGAGAACTAACTACGGAGCTAATTAGGGTATTTTGGGAATCAATAAGGTGCTGGCCGGTTTTCGATATTTTGTCGTTGCCGATACCACACCAAAAACGTAATGGTTTTGGTTCAAAAGTGGCACAGGGCTGGGCCGACGCTGTCGTTTTTGCCGACACCGAACCAGAACCACCCCATCCTTTCGGCCCGACACACGCCCATGCGGACGCAATTTTGTCGTTTTCGGTACCGCGTGAGCGATGTCGCCCCGGCACATTCTGCGCCGGCATGCCAGTGTCGGCCCAAAACTTATCCGATAGGGCTGTGTTTGCTGGGAAGTCAAGGCTCCACTGTACTTAAGACCGGAGGATTAGCATATTTATGGGGGAGTAGGGTACTCAGTAAGGAAAGAGAAATCTCCCGGTGAAGTGACGCACAAGTGAACATCCAAGCTAAAATCAGGAGTCAAAATCTATCTTGAAATCGGCTACGAAAACTGTTTTAGGAACTTTTCAATCTACAAAATATCTTCACGATGATTAAATAACCTTGGGGATCTTCGAAGCATATTCCATTTGAACTAGACCGTTTTAAATACTATATGGAATATGGTTCATAGTCCACGAGAGTGCCGTGTTAGCTTTCTTTGGTTGATTTCTACTTTAAAGCCCCGAGTGTCGCCAGTGTGGCGATAGTGAAACAAATGCAGTTACCACGACGACTTTCTGTATGTATGTGGCAGCCTTAATATAGAAATAAAATGGCGATTTGGAACATCATGTAAGTAAGGGATTCCGTTATTTATTTATTAACTTAGGGTTGCCAATAAATGTTGTTTTAATAATTAGGTGTGTTTAAATATGTTAACTATTGCATTTATCGCTAATTCGCTCATGTTAGTTTTCATCTAATTCTTAGGGGAGCTTTGAAACTTGGGCATAACTCCCGGACACGCATGGGCTCGCCAAAGTACGACCATTTCTTAGATTGGCGAGAATGGGGCCGTTAAAAAAGGATTCAACTGTTTCATGTTCCATAAACAAGAACTTTGGAATCAAAATCTATCTTAAAATCGCCTACTGAAGCTTTTTTACAATCTTCGCCAAGCGTATTCCAACTATACTTCACCATTTTAGGTACTGTTTAGAATGGGCATCATAATCCACGAACATGCCGTGTTTCTTTTTCTTGTTCCATAAAACACATATTTTGAATTGAAATATACATTGAAATCGCAAACAAAAATTATTTTACAGTCTTCGCCAGTCATACTTTAAGCATACTTTTTAAGATTAATTCCGTTTTAAATTATTTTTTGGCAGCTAACTTGGCAATCAGTTATCAAATATTCCAAGCCTTGTGCGACTTTGGGACCACATGTGAATTGCCGTTATTCTTTACTGAATGAGATGTGGTTGTCTCAAGGTTGTATCTAGAGGTCTGCGCCGCACGGAAATTCGCGGCGGCGGCGTAACGACTTCAGAAACCCGGCGGCGGCGGCGCGCCGCGGCGTGAGAATATTTTTGGAAAAGAGCATAATGAAAATGGGTGTATGCGGACAGACACACCCATATATGTATAAATTCGAGCTAAAAAGATCTTTTAAGACTAGAGTTTTTATGAAAACTAGTCTTGAGTATGATGTTGTGCGATTACGGCCAACTAGTTACACGTGGGCTCTCGGCCGAAGGGTGCAAGGTGTAGAGATAACCGTGTTCGGGCTCGGACGGGCTCGATTATATTTGTCTTTAATTTGTACAAACGGCCAAATTTATAATATTCTATCAAAGAAGTAATTGTCTTTTATTTACCTATCAGCTGAAATTTCGGGCTCGGGCTTTAAAAAATTAGCTCAAACTCATCTCTAGAGAATTGCCCTCCGTAGGGGGTCTTACTAAGGGCTCCTAACCCGTATCTACGCTGAGTTCCGAAGGGAACCACGGAAAACTGCGAACGGTTAAGTCGGCTGATGCGACCTGGTTTTGAACCAGACCCCTTCCGTCTCCGAGTTCAGAGCGCTATGCGCTTGGCCACTGGTGGGGCTCCAGAGTATGAGCAAGCCGTTGTGGTACACTTTTAAAAAATATTTCTGCTGCAAAACTGAATTAATAGATTTTATCAAAATCGGGTAGGTTTATGTTGTTTATATGCATATTAATAATACAGTTAGTTTTCAATATACGAATGATACAATATTTGCTTTAAAGCATTTTTTATCTCTCCATAACCTTCTCGTGAACCATTCAAAACCTATAATGTTCTTTTGAGGTATAATGCAATGTTTAAACCGTTGTCAAAAAAATCAAATTACGCCATTGACTCAAAAAATTTAAATTGTATCTTTACAAGTTACTAGCATTAAGAGGTATCCAGACAAAAATAAGCGTCTGAAAGTTTAGGTACAGTTTTTTTTCAGTTTTGAAGCGGTTGTACGCGGTGGTATAAAATCAGCATTCTTCGACGGCGCGCCGGCCAAGACCTCGGCGGCGGCGGCATGGTACAAATGCCCAGCGGGGGCGGTGTGGCGCGGCGGCGCAGACCTCTAGTTGTATCCCAGAAATTCAGCCACACCCTTCTCCAGCAATCTACTATTTCTTGAGTCTAGTGCTAGATTTGCTTCTGTTCATGAGGTACTACTTGGGTATTATTTAAGCCATCCAAAGATTTCTAATTATACTCTTTGTTCTGCGCAATGTTTAACCGCTTCCGTGTTGCTTCCGCTTTATTTCCGGACTGTGGAGTTCAAATGTTGTGGATCAGAAAAATTGGAACATTTCAATTCTTACGCATGGATTTTTTTTTTTTTTTTTTTTTTGTATTAAAATATCCAACACCTTGAAATGAACCCCGTTTGGTTATAATCAATGAAATCTAGGTGCGGAGCGTTTTAACATTTGTATCATACTGCTGCAATTTTCTGTTCCATACTTAAAAGGTAACTCTGATTAAGCATGAAACACTTAAAGAAAAGAAAATCTGAAACATTTTCAGATTTTAAATTCTCACAAAAATGCACTATATATTAAAAGCGTATCATAATCCATGCGTCTTCCCTATTTTCTTTCCTAATTGCATTATGCTAGAAAGTGTACATTATTAATGAGTGTGCCGTATTTTTCTCTCTTGTTGCAAAAAACACATCTTTTTAATCGAAATCTATCTAAAACTGCTTTACAATCTTCGCGAAGCATATTGCAAATGTATTTCACCGTTTTAAATACTATTTGGAATGTGCATCATAATCCACGAGTGAGACGTGTTTGCTTTCTTGGGTTTATTTCTTCTACAATGCCATAATGCCCCGACTCTCGCCAAGGTGGCGATAATTAAACATATGCAGTTACCACGACGACTTTTTGTGTTAATGTGGCACACTTAATTTAGAAATTAAATGGATGTTTGTGCGGAACAACAAGTAAGTACAGCATTCCATTACATACTTACTAATTTAGCCAATAATAATGCCAATTCATATAGCTTTAATAATAAGTGTCTTTATAACTCTTTACTATTGCGTTTATCGCTGATTTGTTCAATTTAGTTTTCATCTAATTTTTCTGGGAGCTGTTGAACTTGTGCATAACTCCGAGAAACCCACGACTTCAACGCTCGCAAAAGTGTGCCGATTTCTTAGGTTGTCGAGAAGGGGGGGGGCGTTACAAAAGGCATCATCTATTTCATGTTCCTTTAAAGCACATCTTTGTAATCGAAATCTATCTTAAAATCGCCTGCTGAAGCGTTTTTACAATCTTCGCCAAGCGCACTTAACTGCACTTCAGCATTTAAAATATTGTTTGGAATGGGCATCATAATCCAAGAATGTGCCGTGTTTGTCTATCTTGTTCCATAAAACACATTTATAGTTGAAATCTTCAATAAATTCGCCAACTAAAACTCTTTTGCAATTTTCTATAGCCATATTCTAAGCATACTTTTCAAGCTTGGTTCAGATTGGATTTTTTTTTTTTTTTCAGCAAAGATAGAGATCACTTATTAAAAGTTGAAAACCTTATACGTCTTCAAAATTTTAATCTCCATGTGTGTGTATTTCAACGCATACACACACATGTCCTCGTTGTCTGGCAAACACGTTTCAAAATATCTTCAACGTGGAAATAACTGCCCACAAAAGCTCTTAAGAACTAGCTCAGGATATCATACCTAATATATCAGGTTTGAATAAGTAGAGTTACTCTTGTTCATTGAAGTATTCTTGAATATTACTCAAACCATCCAAAAATTTCCTATTATTTTCTTTGTACTCCCGACATGTGAATTGCCGTTATTGTTTGCTGAACGTGGTGTTGGTGTCTTAAGGATGTATCAGATGTGTTTAACCACACCTTTCTCCAGCAATCTACCATTTCTTTAGTTTGCTACTAGAGATACTTATTTTCGTGAAGTATTACTTGGGTATTACGTAAGTCATCCAAAGATTTCGAATAATACTGTTTGTTCTGCCCATGTTTAAACCCCTCCGTGTCGCAGCCTTGATATGTCCACACTGGGCGATTCAAATGTTATAGGGCAGAGAAAGTGGAAAATTTTAATTTTTATGCATGGGATTTTTTTGAAGACTATAAAATGAATGTATTTGTACGTACACTTACTTTTTAAACAATATTTCGTAGCGTATTATTTCCGCGGTATGACAAGAAGAGTAGTTTTTTGCCAAGACAAAAGAAGATGAAATGAAAACATGCATGGTTAGAAATACGTTTGGCAACAGTTTGCCATCACATTTGAGGAAAAAATCGTTTGGCAGAAATGAACAAGGTAATACGAGGTAATACGTAAGTACACAATATTTTTTGTGCGAAAATATTGTTTTTTTTACAACTTTTACTTGAAAATAATATGATCATGAATGAGTTAATTACCGTTATTCTGAGGCGGTCATGGTGTCAGTGTTGCAGATGTACATCCAATTCGTCACTGGTAATGCTAATATTTCTGATTCCAGATTCACACTGTTTTGAACCTATAAAGTGCTTGTTTTCCAAAAACTTCAAGAAATCATATAAACAACTGCAGCTGCATCCAGTGTCATAGAAGAAAATGCATTAAATATCTATGTTAATTGCATTATATTATAACATATTTCTCTATCATATGAACAAATAACAATATAATCTGATAAATATACATAATATGAATAAAGTAGTGTTGAACGCTTTTTTTTTTTCATTTCACGCATTTCTGTCCAACAGTGTCATTTCACTAATCATTTCTGAGCAGTAGAAATTCCCAATTCATTGTTTGAATAATTTTGTCAGGAAGAGCAAAGCTCAAATTATTTATTTTTTTAAATAATGTTACACAACCCGAGGCTGACACCGGGAATGGCATTTGAATAATATCCGAGTAGAGAAATAGCGGAAGAACGAGTGGCTAAATCTTCGGGACACACCCTGCAGACCGCAGCACAGCGCTCACTGAACTATAAGGGCAATTAACATTGGGCCACACAAACAATATAATTAAAAGTCCTTCGGTCAGTAATACTCAAGTAGTATCTCAACGAACATAAATAACTCTTGTGCCTGATTAAAGAGATGGCGGATTACAGGAAGTAGGAGATCCTAAATGCCAGGGATACACCTCTGATATAATAACACTAAATACAATGATTAATAACGCCAGATAACATTTGGGCGGTACAAACAGAGTGTTTACAAATTTTTTGTGACTTGAGTAATAATCAAGAATTACTTCAATAGACATGAGTAAATCTAGTTACTCAAACCTTGTATGCTATCCTGAACGGGGTTTTTGAAGAACTCCATTAAAGGTGGGGCTCGAGTCCCCCCATCCACTATCGGTATAGTAAACATTTCTATAGCTTGTTGTTTTTTGTGTGTGTTTGTGTGTTCGTTGATTTAGTTCTAAAATGTTTCAAAGCCAGAGATGATTTCTCTCAGATCACATACACACACAAGAATATTCATGGAATACAATGGAACCTCCCAAGTTTCACATCCTCATAATTTGGACATTTTTCTGGGAGAAAGATACAGTCTGTAATTAGTTTTTTATTTATTTATTTGATTTCTTTTTTCTAGGGTGGTCACAAGCCCATCGGGCATGCGCAACTGCAGTAGACTCCCGCTACAACGCAATGTAAGACAAATAAGATTTTACGCACGTTTTTCACGAGTAGGGGAAGGGGGGGGGGGCAAGACGGGGTCCTTAATGTTTGGAGCTTAATAAAACCCACATATTTAAGTATTTTGAATATTTATTTATTTATAATTACTCTTACACAATCAATTTTTGGAATTAAGGAACTTAAGAAATTTTCCACTGATAGAAAATGAAAAAAATGACTAATTTTTTCAAAACTGCCCTTTGCCCCATCTTGCCCCCTAGGTAGGGTAAGACGGGGCACCCTACTTGGCAAGATGGGGTATGGAAGGCATATTCTATTTTGGGTTGCAAAACTCGCAAACAAATACTGCATCATCGTCCTCATCATCTATCCCAGCACAGCTACAGCGTGCCCAATTCCCACAGAGAACATTTGACCCATCCTTCATTAGAATCCATGTATTTTCCATGGCAGTAATGGTCTCAGATGGTGTCATGACAACAGGCATGTGGCATATCAGCGGTTCGTCAATAGTTATGTTGTCAGAATCTTCAACTGTCGAAACTGAAGTTATCTTTGCAGGTATTGTCTCAGCCGTTATCGTCTCAAGTTCAACTGAAGCTTCAGCGAAATGGTCATGCAAATGGTCTATTTGGAGCTGTTGCTCCGTTTTCCGACGTAGTGGGTCGTGGCAATGCTTCAGTGATGGATAATCTCTTTGTTTGTGGAATATTTGTCGTCAATGAGGAGCAAAATCACTGTCGGAAAGCACTGTTGGATCGTATATCCAAATCCCACATTTTTTGAAGCCATTTACAGCCGTATCGACAATTCCGGATGCCTGCTTAAAAATAACTGAACCCAATCTTTGCCAGCTTCTTCTTCTTTTTCTCACAAAGAGATGTTGTTTCCCATTTTTTTCTGCAAGAGCGTATGCCAAAGCCCTTAATAATTTTGTTGTGAGAGCATAAATACGACCCTCCTTATCCATTATGTAATTTCAAAGTTCTATCTCTTCGTCATCAGAAAATGTTCCCTTTTTTGTGCCTAAAGGAAGTTTCTCTCAAGGTAAGTTGTAGGAGCACCTGGATCTTCTAGGGCTACACGAGCTTCTTTAACATTTCTTTCTAGGGTCGTTTGTGGCACAGAATATGTTTTCGATGCTAATTTATACGCCATTCTTCCTTTAATTACAACATCTACCGCATTTTTCATACTCTTTTCACTCCAATTCTTCACACCAATTCTCCACTCTGTCTTTCTTTTATAATTTATCACCATCCTAAAAATACTCAATTAAGTTAAGAAAACTGTATTACGTTTAAAGGGTCATAACGTGTCTTAGAGAAATCATAGTTTTCTTCGAGGGGCAAGATGGTGTGATGAAGATCACATATCTAATTTAATAATCATTTACTTTGGCTTTCTTTAATGTAATCTATCCAAAATTCAAGAATTCTAAATCACTTCTGTTCTCATTTTTCTGCCATTTCGGCTTTTAAATCTGTATATTTACTTTTCCCTGTATGCACTATTCTTTTTGTTCTTAATTGTTTCGTCTCTCCAGACCGGTGTGCTAAAAGTAGATTATATTGCGTCCGTTTGCAAAATCAACGGCCTTTTTGATTTCCTCTTGGCATCCTGCTGGCGTAATTTTTTTAGTTGTTCCCCTGCGACGACTTTAAAATTATTTGTTCGCGATTACGTCATTGTAATTTTCTTGGATTAACTGTTAGGGTTGCTCTGGAATTGGCGCTATTAATCTCAGCCAAGTTAGTGTTCTCGCCAATGTGTAATTCTGTGCTGGCGTAATTTTTAAATCATTCCACCTTAATTTCACTGTCCATATAGGACGTCATTTTATTTTCGCTGCGCCACCACCGCCCGTTATAATAATGTTTCAATAGTATATTTTAAATAAATAGTTTTAGCATCCAATGTCTTTTTTCTTTACTGCAACTAAGTGCAATGGAACCTGGATTTTCATGTCACAACGCAATTCAATAGTTTTAAATACCCCAAGCAATTAACTTCTTTACGATTGGGGTACCCCATCCCCCCGTTCCCCATTTTGCCCTCCCAAGCTTATTTCAATAAAATAACTTACCTTAAAAAACTAAATCGAAATATGGAAACAAACATCCTTTTACCTGCTGGTATATAATCATTGATAAACAAGAATAACTTTCAGTCAGTTCTAGAAATCTAATATTGAGGTACAGAACACATGTGATGTATAACTCGAAAATCACAACGATCTTGACAAAAACCGAGTTTTTAGCGGTTGGGTAAAAAAGCATGGACTTAGAAGCCGCTCACAACGCTGACTGATAAACAATTCAATGGCTTGTCATTATGAGCCAGTGCGGCTGTGATAGGTCGTTCGTAGGACCGACGAGACACGGTATCCCGTCTTGCCCGCTACCCCATCTTGCCCCCCCCCCTTTCCCTGCTATCTCCTACTGGGGAGGAGATAAAACAAGCTTCTCTTCGCGACACCTGATTTTTCCTAAATGTAAGAACTGATAACATTCATTTATTCATTAGCTTATCCAGGAAATGGCAATATATAGTTTGGGTACGTTTGGAAGCGTTCTTTACGTCGAAGAGCTTGGACTGAAGAAGTTCAAAACAATTTTTGAACGAAACACGTATCCTTTTTCCTTTTACTTCTTATGTGTGTTTTTTACAAAGTTTTTTAATTACTTTATCGCTTAACACCAGTATTTTGAGTGTTTTTTCAATTTTTACAGTGTTCTAAAGCGCCTAAAATGTTTGCGCATATGTTTAAAAAAAGTCATATATATATATATACAGGGTGGCCATAATTAAACTGCACGTGTTCAAGGGGTGCTGGAGAGAAAACTACCGAGAATATTCCTCTGAAATTTGGTATCTACACGTTTCAGAACATGCGAAAGTCCAATATGGAAAAAAAAAAATCGTCATTTTCACCCGATACACGGCATATTCCATGCATCCCGGCGCTGTACCGTATTTCAAAGCTCACCGGTGGCCTATACAACTTCCAAAACCGATAGACAGAGCATAGTGACATATATACAATATAAAGCATCATTTACAGTTTACAAAAATTCCATACAATTTGCTTCAGTAATTAAATTTTTACAGTAACATGCAATCAAAAATTAAGATCACAAATTAAACAATTCATAAAGACGCTTTGGAAAACAAATAAAACATTATTTATTCTCATTGACACTCATTGGTCCTCTTCTGAATCGTTTCATACGCCGGTATTCTTTCAGAGTAGCTGAATAATGGCTACCATTCTGATAGAATATCTTCACTCACAATGCACGTTCCTTCTTATTCAGAGTCATGATTGACCATTACTCTTGTTTTTTGCACTGTTCGATGGGCTTAAAATTTGCATATAGGACGTCCATAAGAATTGAAACACGATATAGCGCCATCTATCGGGTGAAAATGGCGATTTTTTTTATTGCATATTTGACTTGCGCATGTTCTGAAACGTGTAGATACCAAGTTTCACTGGAATATTCCTAGTAGTTTTCTCTCCAGCACCCCTTGAACACTTGCAGTTTAATTATGGCCACCCTCAGAGGCGTAGCCACGGGGGGGTTAGGGGGGTCATAACCCCCTCCCATGAGGATTTTTTTTGCCATACAAAATGTATATTCTTCACTCCCTTATCACACACAAGTATGCATATATGTGAGTTGCAGTAGTCGTAACAACTCCCATGAAAAATTTCTGGCTACGCCCCTGGCCACCCTGTATATATATATATACCCTATCTCAGAACATCAAATTTTCCCAAGGATCTTCGAACGCATTCCTAAAGAAAGTCAAGGCTTCACTGTACTAAAGGGAGTATCAGCAATTGTATGGCGGACGGGGGCACCCAGTAAGGAAGCAAAAATGTCCCTGTTAAGTGACGCACGAGTTAACACCCAAGCCCAAGTCAGGAATCAAACCCGAAAACAATGTGTCATTGAACGATTTGTTAACCATTACACTACTTAAGTGGATTTTTAAAATAAGATTTTTCTATCACGTAATGTTAATAGGATTTTAAATATTGAAAAGCATACTTTTCTTATGTAAACAAAAAATTCAACTTCAAAATAAAGTTGAATTCTCTAGATTTGCTCCTGGAGGATGACCCATTCCAGATATGTTGCAGAAAAAGCATTGTTTTATAAATTCTAACTACTTATATGCAAAAAGGACTTTAAAAAACTAATTGTAAGGAAACTTTTTTACCAGAATCTAAAAAGTGTAAATACTAATATGAAAATTTTTGAAAATCCCTGATATGCTTTGATATCTCGATTGCTTTCTAGTAAACCTGACAACGTTGGGTTATGATCGACAAATTCAAATTGGTGCGAGTGTTAGTGTCATACTGCTGCTATTGCACTGTTTCATTTTTAAAAGGTATTATTGTTAAGCATGAAACACTTTAAAAAAAGTAAGTCTGAAACACTTTCAGATTTTAAATACGCACTAAAGTGCTATACAAAAAAAGCGTATCATAACGCATGCGTCTTCCCTATTTTCTTTCCTTATTCCATTAATTTGGAAAGTGAAAATTATTCATAAGTATTTTTCTCCGTTTTTACTAAAATACATATTTGAAATAGAAATCCATTTTAAAAATCGGCTACTAAAACTGTTTTACAATTTTCGCCAAGCATATTCCAATTGTACTTCACCGTTTTAAATACTATTTGGAATGTGCCTCATAATCCATGAGTGTGCCGTGTTTGCTTTCTTGGGTTCATTTCTACTTTAACGCCCAGACTTCCGCCAAGGTGGCGATAATTAAACATATATAGCTACCACGGCGACTTTTTGTATTTATGTGACAATCTCGGTTTAGAAATAAAATTGAGATTTGGTACAACATGTAAGTACAGAATTTCATTATTTATTAATTAATTTAGGGTTGCCAATTGATGTAGTTTCTAATAAGAAGATGTCTTAAGATCGCTTAACTATTGCGTTTATCGCTAATTTGTTCACTTCAGTTAGTTTTCATCTAATTCTTCTGGGAGGTTGACATTGGGCATAACATAGAGAGACCCATGACTGCAAAGTTCTCCAAAGTGAGGCGATTTCTTAGTTTGCGAGAATGGGGCCATTAAAAAAGGAATCAACGGTTTCATGTTTGATAAAACACATCTTTGGAATCGAAATCAATCTTAAAATTGCCTACTGAAACTTTTTTACAAGCTTATTCCAACTATAGTTCACCATTTTAAATACTGTTTCGAATGGGCATCATAATACACGAATGAGCCGTGTTTGTATTTTTTGTTCCATAAAACACATGTTTTGAATTGAAATCTACACTAAAATTGCCAACTAAATCTATTTACCAATCTTTGGCAGGCATATTATAAGCATACTTTTTAAGCTTTGCTCGGTTTTGAAGTTATTTTTTGGCAGCAAACTTGATTATCGGTTATCGAAATTGTAAACCTTGTGCGACTTTCAAGATTTTAATCTCCCCTCCCCCTCACAAACATACACATCTCCACATTATCGGGCAAACGCAATTCAAAATATCTTCATCGTGACAGTTCCTGTCTACAAAACCTCTTAAGAACACGCTCAGGATATCATACCTAGCATAATATTAAAATATAACCAGATTAATATGTATAATATCGATATAGTTGTGTTGGATACTTTTTTTTTAACTTCACGCAATTCTGTTGAAGATAATTATTTCACTAATCATTTGTGAATACTATAAATTCCCAATTCATTGTTTGAATAATTTTGTCATCAATAGCAAAGCTCAACTTATTTTTTACTTTCAATCATGTTACACAATCCGAGGCTGACTCTGGGAATGGCATTTGAATAATATTCTAGTAGAGAAATAACGGACAACTAGAAGAAGGAGTGGCTAAACTCTCGGGATACACCTGGAGACCGCAGAACCGAGCTCACTGAGCAATAACGGTAATTAACATTGGGCAGTACAAACTATATAATTAAAAATCTTTGGTTGACTTAAGTAATGCCCAAGTTATATCCCAACGAACATGAATAAATCTTGTGAACGATTAAACAAATGGCGGATTACTGGAAGGAGGAGGTCCTAAATGCTAGGACTACACCCCCGGAGAACATTTGGGCAGTACAAACAGCGTGTATAGATTTTTTTTTCTCCTGAAGAAGTCTAAAGATTATGAGGATGTAATACAGTAGAACCCCGATCTATCGTTCCCGCATTCATCGTTTTCCCGTATTGATCGTCTTATTTCTATGGTCCCTGCAAAAATTGTATTTGAATAACGCTAAAGAAGCCCGCATGTATCGTTCGCCAAAAAGTGACTTTCCCGCATTCATCTTTGTAAAATATTTCTCCTGACCAAAATGAAATTGAACAGTAAGTGAATCCATATGGCATACAAACTGTAATTGCTTCTTGGTATTATTTAATTTCTTGGTTCATTGATGATCAGATGAACAGTGGTTGCGTGTTGAAGAGGATGTGCATAGCGTGAAATTTAATGATTATAATTCTATTAATCAAGACTGTGAGACTTGCGGTATCCTAAACATGGAAGAAACATGTGATGATGCAAAAATTGAATATAATGGCGAAGGAGAGGATAATATTCATGCCGATGAGGCTTAGAGTACACTAGTACGAAGTTTGTCTGAATCAATAATGATATTTGAAACTATATGAACTTTTTTATACAAACATAAAATCCCATGAAAGGTCCAGAAAAGCTCCATTATTGTGAATCTTGAAAACTTACCGCTTAATTTAAAAAATGATGAATAACCCCACATAAAATTACTGAATTTTTGAAATCAGTACCACTTAATTTTCATCTTCGATTTATTTGTTTTACAAAATTGTAAGAAATTATTATTTGTTGCTACACAGTCATTGTGTGTATGCATAAAGATTGCTTACTACTTATTTTGACTTGAACCCGCATTCATCGTTTTTTCGTACGCACCCCATGAAAAACGATGAATGGAGGTTCTACTGTAGTTGGGAGGATCCTTTGTATAACATGAGAACTGTTGTGTGTATGTGGTGGGAGAGAAATCATATCTGGGTTTCAAACAGTTTAGAACTAAACTAACACACACACGCACACACAATTGTACCTTTTGCAATTCAGACATTCATGATCCGTTCGTCTATATATATATATATATATATATATATAAATATATATATATATTTTTTTTTTTTCTGACGACACATCTACAGACCAAGACGTTTTGTAGATACCTCAACCAAATTATTACACCTAGCCGTTCGCTCAATTAAGTGGATACTGTAAAAAACATGTTTCAAATAAATAGTTTACCGTCTAAATAAATAAGCGATAAAGCGCCAAAATAATGAAGCCTTTTATGCGTTACTAATGATATAAAACCGCAATGTTATTTCTATGGCGAAAAATTGCCCCTGCATCGTTCCGCCAAGTATGAACCGTTCGACTTTTTCTAGTTTTCTCTTTTGATGACGCATTAACAGGCCAAGGCCTTCTTTTAGACACCTCAACGAAATTTCTAGACCTAGCCGTTCTCTCAATTTAGTTGGTGAAAAATTGCCCCTTCGTCGTTCCACAACGCCTGAACCGATTTTTTTAATTTTTGTTTTTTGAAGACATATCTACAGAGCAAGACCTTTTTTTAGACACCACAGCCAAATTTCTACACCAAGCCGTTCTCTCAATTTAAATCTTACAGTAAAAAACATGTTTCAAATTAATCTATAGATACTGTTTCTGTGTTGTTATATATCAAAGCTGTTAGCATAAAAGAATAAGTTTAGTTGATTATTTTAAATTATCTGATCTCGTTTATAGTTTGAAAGAATTGCTTAGGCAGAAAACTGATAAGAATGCAAGTTTCATTTAACTTTGCATAATGTATTGAGATATATTATATTGTAATTTTGAGCAGAGCTTATTATAATGCATTTGATAAATTTTGGTTGATAATTAAACCGTTGTTAGTATTTAGTTTTAATCTCTAATTTCAATCTGTTATATCATACAGAATCTATTGCGAAGAGAATATTCTGACTGCTTACATCTATCTATATTTTCCTTACAGCATATTCTTTAATACAACTGCATAATAATCGAACGCTTTGCTGAATACAATTTTCATATGAGACAGTCAAAAAAGCCATAAATTTTACTGAATGATGATATTGCTAATTATGCTATGAATGAGACTGTTAAAAGCCATCATTATATCTGTGCATATGATCTTGTTTGAAATATTGATTCAACTCTTATATTATTAAAAGAAAGTTAGACGTGATTTTATGCACAGTTAGTTAAGTTAGATGCACAACAATAGTCCCCAAAAGCTAAAATTTACTTCCCTCATCTTTTTGCAGCTGAAAGGGTCTTGTTAAGGTTACAATTATCTGTAAGGCTTTTTGAACTCTGATTTCGATTGTTCTTCTTATAATTGTCGATAAAATGTCTGACAAATGAATTAAGGAGTTTCAAAATTTACTTACATCTTCAAGGTTAATTTATTAAATAGTTATATCTCAACAAATAATTTTTTAAACATCGTGTCTTGTAATGTGTAAAAATATTTTATATGCGTGCTAAAGTATAATTCTTCTTCATTTTTAGTTCTGTAAATTTATGCCAAAATTTATTTACGAAAATGTGCTTCTTGTAGCAAATAATAAAATGTTTATTTTTTCAATTTTATATCACTTGAAGATATATTTGTAGAATACCAAAGCTTTAATTAAGTGTATTAAATTCTAGCTTAAAACTTTTTAGACAATCATTAGTACAGTACAGTTTAAAATTAAACTTAAATACTCAGAGTCTCGTAACTCCAGTTTTTATGAAATTCTAAATCCATGTTTTGTAATTCATGCAGCCGAGGATTTTAATTAAAGGAAAGGTTAAAAACTGTGATAATTTTAAAAATCTCTTAAAAAAACCAAAAATAACAAAATATTCTATTTATTTACAACACTTTTTGATCTATATGCATAACTATTCAATCAACAATTTACTAAAATTGTATCATTGCGTTATCAAAGGCCACACATAACATATTACTAGGAATGAGGGAGACATGTTAGAGAATTCGGGGCTGTCAAATCCGCTTTAATTGTAACACGTCCTTATTAAACGATATTTGCCCGAAGAAACTCCTAGAGGCAGAAGTAACAAGGAATCTCAAATGGTGACCTTAATGGCCAGTCAATTGGTCAAACTAGATGTCATGCTCATCTGGAAAGTTAAGTAGACTAATATTTTTACATGTCTTGCAGCATGATCAGCTCCTCCATCTTCCATTAACACTTTGATGGCCAAGCAGCCTCTTTGCCATAACGCCTGGGCAACATGATCCCCCAGGGGTCCGATTTAGGGGTCACTTACGACTGTGCGTGTACACTTAAGAAACCGGTTTACTAAAACTTTTACGAAAAAGTGCGGGTCCAAACTGGAATTCATTGTGAGTAGAAACCATATCGCGACGTAAGGGGAATGTACCACGACTCTTGTTCTTCTGCATGAATTTTGGTGGAACTCCATATACATATGTTCTGTGTATTCTCCTCCCCATGAATTAATCTAGCTTGTCCAAAACTATATCTAGTCTATCCATAGGATACGTTATGATCTGAACTCACTGCATTGCATCCTTGCTACACGACGCAGGGCAAAATCTAAACTTGAAGGACTGTCTTGCGGTTTCAGATTCTCCACAAAATGAATCTTGTAAGGGTACAACTTCATACTTTCGCGTAGATTATGTCCGAAGTTGCCCACCGACTGTTCAGTGCTATTGAATTTCCAGTTAGAGTAGTATTTGAAGAACTTGCAGTCGCTTCAACTGTTGCAATTGGAACTTCATCCACAATAGAATGTTGTACATCGTTGTTCTCAGTCCATCTCAGTTGTATGTCGTCGTATAACTGCATAAACCTTAAACAGAGCAAAAACAAAAGTATTTTCAAAGTAATATATGATTAACATCAATGTAACGTTTTTCTTTTATAGGATA